>SNQN01010493.1:0-21763 GCA_008642245.1 Bassia scoparia | reverse complement strand
TACCATTAGCGGTAGGTAATCGCTGTACCTACCGTTTTTCGCGAATTACCTACCACTTTTAGCGGTAGGTATTAAGCTTATTTCTTGTAGTGAAATGGCTTCAGGGATAGAATCTGTTCCCCACCAACTCAAGTATTTTCTATTGCTATTGCTTCAAATTTGGTGGTTCCTCCAATTTATGATCCAGAGGATAGGAAACTAGGACACATAGAGGATGATAAGCAACAAACTAAGTAAGGATAACATGAAGAAGAAGTTGAGGAGGATGAAGGAGTCGATGAAGAAGCTGATGATGATGATGACCCCGATGAAGAAGATGAGCATGATGACGAGGAGGAGGAAAAGTACGATGCAGAGGAATGATGTTGTTTTTCTCTTGTCTCCCCTTCGCTTATTCTAAATAACTGATTTTGTTGAACTATTCTAATTCCAGCCCATTCTACAAATATTTCTTTGATGTAGAATTGGTTTCTTTTGTTAACTTTTGATGCCATTGATGAACTATTAATCTTTCTATGGTATGAACTGCTTTGACTAATCTTTCTTGCATCATGACACTTGAATAGTGGTTTATGCCACTGTATGGATGAGAAAATTTAACATGTTGTGCATAATTTTTGTGCATAGAGAGTACTTTTTAATGATGCCAAAAGGGGGTAGTAGTGTACGATGTTGAAGCCTAGAGTCTGCTAGTTTAGATTGTGTTAGTAGAGCAGTTTAAAGTTTTGAAAATTTTCTTTTTATAGGAACCAGTTAGCCTACCTAACTTATTCATTTGACTCTAGAGTCTGCTGATTGATTGTACTAAAATTTATTTACTTACTTTTTAGCAGCAGACAACTTCGATTATGTCATCATAAAAAAGGGGTAATTTGTTGAGTCCCTTAGTTTTTAATGATGACAAACATTGAAACCGGAAACAAGTTGGTACAAGTGTGAAAATAGTAGGACTGGAACCAACTGTAATGATGCATCATTTCCCCAGACAAGTTAATTAGTTAATTTGTGATATCTATGATTCTAACTTGCCTATATGCAGGGAATGGTTGATTCTATAATGTTCCATGTTCTAGTGGGAACTAGTAGGAATGCTTCCTCGACTATTTAGTTAAATCATTCTTATACTACTTTGATATGCATTAACTTTGTTACATGAGCAACAAAGAGTTGATTCCAAGACTTGGTGCAGGGAGGCCTTTCGAAGACATTCGAAGAAAGATGATTTGATCACATTGGAATCAATTCAAGGAAGGCTCATGTCTTGAATATACATGAAGAAAGACATTAGTTCTTCATTAAGTTTAATTAGGATCTGCATGTAAATTGATAAGTTATATGAACTTTTGTGTTGAGCATTATAAATGTCAAAGTGTGTTGAGTGGTGTTATGAATTCAAGAACAAGTATTGTAAAAAATTTATAACAGTACAACATAAGTAGGCTATAACAATAGTTTACTTGCAACACTTCTAATTTTTGTAGCATATTTTTACAATTAATAGAATGTTGCAACACTTTAACTCAAAACGCTGCGTGTTACAATTTAATGCAACATTTTACCTAGTTTAAGCAACATTTATGCTAAAATATTGCATTTCTATGATTCTAACAACATTTATTGATAACACTTTATGGAAAACGTTGCAATATATGAAATAAAAAAAAAAGTGAAATCGGAAGATGAAAATTAAAAACGTGCCTTTACCAAATTTCACACACACATATAACACATTGCAACTACTCACGAGAACCACTTACTCACACTCAAAAAGCTCGAATTTCCTCAAAATTGTTCTATTGGTCTTCCCCAAAACCTGAGTTGAAATTTTTCATAATCTACTCGCTACTACATTAAAATATAAACGCAACACTTAATTGCAACAATTTAAGATAAGGCAACAGTATATTGTAATACAACTACCCACTTTTTTCCACTTTTGTAAACAACTACCCAGATTGTATTTTATTTAAAACAACTACCCATATTTTCAATTTTTTTTGCAAATCACTACCCAATTTTGGTTTTTGGCCACTCAACACCGTATTAACCACCACAAACCACCCCAACGCGGCATACCAATTGCAAAACCGCCCAACTTTGTTGTTTCCCACCTCCAAAACCACCCAACACCCACCAAAACAACTCAATCACCCAAACCCCGTCACACTTAGTTTTTAGCCTTTTCTCAGTTATCCATTCATTTTATGGACATGGTTTCTTCATAAAAGTTGTAGATATCGGAAAAATACATGAAATAGGCTCAAGAATCACGTGATTTGGAGTTGTTTTCAATTAGTTATGCCTTTCACAAGTTTGAAATTCTGAAAGTGGGTAGTGATTTGCAAACAAAACATAAAAAGTGGGTAGTTGTTTTAAATAAAAAACAATCTGGGTAGTTGTTTTCAAAAGTGACAAAAAAGTGGATAGTTGTTGACAATTTTGCCTTTTTTTTATAATGCAACATTTTATTGTAATAGCTTCAGATCAAATGCAATGGTTATTTACAACGCTTGTCATTTAACTGTTGCTTATATAGGGTTTTATAGTTTACGCAAGACTTTTATGCTTAATGCAACGATTGTCTTTTTAACTATTGAAGTCGGTACTCAATCAAGTAAATTTGAAACAATCCTAATATAACACTTCAAAAATCGAACAAAATATTCACGAAATTTACTTAGGGCACCAACGTTTCCCTCTCCCATTTTCACTGAAATTGAGACCCACAAGTACCACAACAAATTCCACAAAAAAAAAAAACACAATTTTCATTCAACCAACAAAATCATGTACTTCCTCCGTTTCATTTTACTTGCTACACTTCCCTTTTATGACATGTTTCACATTACTTGCTACACTTCCTTTTTGGGTAAATCATTATTTCTATCTCTCTCCTCCCACATGGGTCCCCTTATTTTTTTTCTCTCTATCTCTTTCTTCCTTAACATTTACATAGGAGTCCGTGCAAACCCCAAGTGTAGCGACTAAATTGAAACGGAGGAAGTATATGTTCATCCTCCTTTTCATTTCTTCCTTTCACCTCTCCTCCCCTCCTCACATTCAAACTCACTCTAAATCACTCAATCTCACTCACAAAAATTCAATTTTACTCTCAAATCTCACACCAATCCTTACCCAAACACAACTTCACTTGAAAATTTTGATTTTTTTTAATCGAAAATTCTAGGCCTTCAACTAACAATGTTGTACCATTTTGGGATTGATTTTATTCAAATTTTGGGGTGTTGGTTCAACAATTCTGGGTTGTTCTCGAAATCATTGTTGGGCTCGATTTTGGGATTAAAAGCTGCTCGAATTCTAGGTTTAGTTCAAAATTTTGCCTTTGTGTTTGAAATTAGTAGCTTGAGTCAAATTTCTGGAGATTTAGTTCGTTTTTCTATTGTTCTAAGTTTGAATTCTGGTTGAGCTTGGAAATCTGTAGTTTCAGATTAAGAATTTGATATTGGAGTTTGAAAATCAAAGTTTTTTTGTTGATAAATTTTGGGCATTTTTATTTATTTTCTTGCATTTTAGGGGTAGATTTTGGTTGGGATTGGTTTATATCTTCAAACCAAGGTGTGCAATTGGAGCATCATTCAAGAATGCTGCTTTTGTTGTGAATTTTGGGGAGATTGAAGAGTGTTTTGCCACTATTTTTGGCTAAAGTTTTGGCCAACAATTCCAAATCTGATTCTATATTATGAAAATTTTGGCCTACAATTCCAAGTCTGAAACTATATTTCGGCCAACAATTCCAAGTATTTTGATTATGAAACTGTAATTTAACCCTAATTTTGTTCGTCTTGTTGATAATTGCAAATTGAGGTTGCTCGCTTTTGTCCTCCAAAAAGTTAGGGTTTGTTTGTATTTTAAATATGAGTTGCTTCTTTTTTTGTCAACATGTAAATATATCATTCACTCATGGACGTCGTTGCTCGCGGTTGCTCGCCACTGCTTGCAATTCGCACCACCGTGCTTGAAAACTACCGCCTATGAAATTCCAGGTTTGTTTCTTCTTCTTTTTATTATTACCGTGCTTTTCTAATTGTTATTGTTGTAAAGTTGAATAATTTCTTAATAAACACTTCTAAATTTTTTGTTATGCCACTAAATCTAACCAACATCACATTCTCATAACTCCTGGTATTTTTTATTGTTTTTTTAATTTCATTTGTAATGTAATTACTCTGAAATGGTGATGTTGATTATGTTATTGTTGATGGTTGAATGATTTGGTGGTAACATTTTTAGGAGACCAAGAAGAAGAGGGTCGTGGTCCTAAGTGCCCAGTTACTGGCAAGTGAATTCAAGGGGTAATTCATTCATTTTGATTATTTTGTTATTTTTATAAATCAGTTTTTTCAATGGATATTTGGTGTTTTGAATGAGTCATTTGATTGCATTTCTCAGCATTATGTGGGTAGTATTGATGATATAATGATGATCATATTTGGGTTTTAGGGTTTTGATTTTTGTGCAAAAACTGATACATTTAATTGATGATGATAAATAGCTTAATTTTAACATGCTTTAAATAACTTGGCTTTTGATTACTAATTGATATTTCTTCAAAGTGCTTCACTTCTGTTTATGAAGTTAGGGATGTTTTAATGTGCACTGTTTACATCATTGATTGCTTTTTTTGGAAGTGTTGTTTGATAAGAGTATTTAGTGAATCTTAGCTAATTTAGGCTTTAGGGCACAGTGTGTTTGTGGAATTTTTTTTAAAGCTTTGATATCCGAGGGCATGTAACTCTTATTAACGAAAAACATTGTTATTTTTGAACTATTGATGTAAATGTTTTGGATATCTTGAGTTCTTATCTTATCTTGCTTGTAGTTGATTTCTTGGTAAAATAATTTCAATCACAAGGATCTTCCGCAAGTTTCCTTTTCCATATTATCAAACTTTGGGGTTTCCAATTTACATGTTCCCATGTTCAAGGCATTCTGCTCTCTTTTGTCTCTTGCACTTTTACTATTTTACTTAAGAGTCAACTTAAGGACATCGACCAATATCTTCTTCCTATAAAAAAGTAAAGTTCAATTATCTTTGTCTCCAATTATTTGATGTGTGTGATGGGGTGTAAATGCAAAGCCTTCGCCTTTATTCTGATTTGTAAATGATTGAAGTAGTATTGAACATGAATCAAAATTTGTAAAATTAGAGGATTAATTAGCTACTAATGCTTGTAATTTGATTATTAAATTCTTTTTTTTAAACAATTTGCTCTGTTGGTAATGCAAAGTGCGGCTCGTAATAACCGTTCAAGTATATGTTCTGAAACTTTTGATGTTAATTTGTTCAACTTCTGAAATAGTATGATAACGTTATTTCTTGCATAATGTGATTCTGATGGTGGTTAATAGTGAATTTAGTGATTAATGTAAACAGTAGGTTGTTGTTGATGTTGAATTTGTATTGTGTTATTCGAAACTTGGTACTTTGTTGTTGTTTAATTTGTGGAGGGTTGGTGGAGGGGGCATAGTGCATTGACCGGAGTGGTGTGAGCAGTGAGCCATTGCAGTGATGCCGGGCGATGCGTGAGCTACGGTCTAATACAACAAACAAGGTTGTGTTTCGTGCTGTAGACACCCTAAAATGTCTCCCCCAAATTGAATAGCCGATGAGGAAAAGTGTGACATTTAGAAATAGATCTGATTTCGAAAGCTGTGGCGAAATCCATAAATCAAACACATTTGCATGAGTTGAATTAAAGTTGAGTTCGAAATCATACACCGAGGGTCCATTAATAGGTGAAAAGTATTTATTTGTATTTATTTTAATTATTTTCTATTTTTAGGATTTTTTCTTTATCTTTTAGGATTTATTAGAATATTTTCTATAGGTTACTTCTAAGATTTCCACTTTTCATTTTGTTCAGTTTGACGATAGTTTTAGATTATTTTTCTTTGATTTTCTATGATTTTTTACAATTTTAGAAGAGGATTTAAAAAAAATAAATGATTTCAAAAATTCTAAGAGAAATCCAGAAAATTCAGGAACGATTCGGAATGTTCTACAAGATTAACCTTGAGCTCCAAGCAAGTAAAAATTTGATAAAAAGATATTCTCGGATCGTAGATTCGATTCAGAAAATACGAATAAAAATTCTCGAACAATGATAGATAGAAAAAAAGGAATCGTGTGTACGATCGATTGACGTGGCTGCCACATCAACCAACCATATATACGGTCATCAAGACTATATATACGGTTCTTTACACTGTATTTACGTTCTCATTGTATACATTATTCTTTCCTTTTCTATCTGTCTTCCCCAAATCACTTATAAATACATGTTCTCGGTGCTTAATTGAACATTAATGAAAACCATCGTACGAAGTGCTTTTCAAACTATCAAAAGTATCTCTCTCATTCAAATTCAATCCTCTCACACAAACCACTCACAAAATCAAAAGCCACTCGAATTCGTCGCAGCTTTCGGAGTCGTGTCTTTGTAGATTTTTGTAAAAATTCTTAGGTCATTTAATCTAATTCTCTCTTCTTTTATTATTGATCTTGATCAACATAATATTTTGAGTTTTATTTTATTCGCTTTTGGTTTTCAAGCATACAAATCACATTATTTTTAATCGTTTTGGTTTTATCATAATCGTTTAAATTATTGTTGTCAATGCTAACTATCTCTTTTGTTGTGATAAGCGATTCGTTCAGAAACAAATCTTTTGATACTCTAACCTTGGTTTGTTTTCTTTTGCTTTTTTAGTGATACAAGTTGATTGATTTCTATATATATTATTCTTGATTTTTATGCCTAGCCATATTGGGTTAATGCGCGTTCTAAGATCAAATCAATAGGTTCTTTGAATTCAATTATTATGATTTATGAAACTATAATGAGACCGGGTAGAGGTTGCTACATGCGGGTGAATTGGGTTAGAGATTTGATTCGTAACATGTCCCCAAACCTACAATATGGTTACTTGACCTAATAGTGGGCCATTAATTTGGCACTTATGTTTCGGGCGTCTGTGATTAACTTGTATAGGCACGCTGGCAATCCCCTTTGTCGACAACACCCCCCAATGCACTCACGTGCGGTATCTATGGTTCAAGCCCACAATTCAAAATCGACGTAAGACATGCCTAGACCTGCCAAATACACTACAAGTACATACCTCTTATTCCTTCGATGGCTTCTACAAAAGCAATCACATGTCTGCTTCCTCCTGTGACTTCGTTGGTGCTGCCACCCCTACCAAGGCTGTTCCTAAAATAGTGTATTTGTAGTTAAACATGGCAAAGACTTTAGTTGACCTTAAATATTTCGGATTATGTATGCTACGCATTTGCAGTTGAATTTGGAGCATGTACGTGTTCACCCCATTTTTCTTCACTCAAATGCTACTTCTCACAATT
The DNA here is from genome assembly GCA_008642245.1 of Bassia scoparia. Classification (NCBI taxonomy): domain Eukaryota; kingdom Viridiplantae; phylum Streptophyta; class Magnoliopsida; order Caryophyllales; family Amaranthaceae; genus Bassia; species Bassia scoparia. Next base: position 14,379 of record SNQN01010493.1, on the reverse strand, counting down.
CGAATTGGAAACATTTGGTCATGTATATAGTGCTCGTTGAATTATGTATTGGCTTCTATTTTGTGATGACCAAACATCATTTTGGGCTTAGCTTTCCAAGTGTTAGATACATGTTGTAATTTTGTACATGAAACTAGTACTTGTATTTCAACTTTTGGTACAATAGATGACTTTGTAAGAAGGTAATATTAATGGATGTATAAAAACTTTTGCAAATGAAGTTGTAGGAAATTCGATCAATATTAGAAAATTACTATACATTGGCTATTATTTGGTTTTAATAAGTGATGCAACGACAAGTAAAAGTGGTGATGTGACATGGAAAATCCTTGTCCACGTGTCCTTCAAACATTGGATCAAAGCGATCTATGTGGCAAGCGCTAAATTAATCTGGGCCAAAACGGAACAGAGAACTGATGTTCACCAGAACAACAGCAAGGAATGATAGGAGGTGTGGATGGGAGACAAGTGTCACACATCCAAAGGCTGCCAAGGTTTTTGAGGAACTGCCTATAAATACCCCGAAAAACCTCACTTATGCCACACCTTAGAATCATTAATCGCATACAACTTTCAACAAACTTGAGAGCATCTCTCACTACTTTCTCTCACTAGCCTAGCACTTTTATTCCCTTAAATTCGTACTTGCTTAATCCGAATAGGATTTCCTTTGTGCAGGTGCCACACCATTTTGGACGTGTTAGGAGCAAGACGTTTCTCAGCGTTGACTAGTGCTAGGTCTTACCTTGACTTGGCCAGGAGGAAGACAAGAATCAATATCATACCTTTGTCCAATAGAAGGTCAACTCTCCTGAGGTAGCATTGAAGGGAAGCCTCCACCCCTCTCTTAACCCAGAAGCTAGGGAAATATTGTAGCCAGGACACATTTTATTTGCTACAACAAGTGGTGTATGATTTCAAATTGAATATGTTAAAAAAAAGTGTTGCATATAAATGAAAAAATGTTTCACTTATCAAGGTTTTAAAATCTATAAATGTTGCAATTATAAAGGTTTTAAAAACTAAAAGTGTTGCATAAAGATTAAAAAGTGTTGTAATTATAAAAATCCTAAAGTCTAAAAGTGTTGCATAAAGGTGAAAAGGTGTTGCAATTATGATTATGTCAACATTTTAAAGTGTTGCTATAGAAGGTTAAAAACATTGCATATCCAAAAGCGTTGCATGGTAGTTGCATTTGAAAAATCATGCAACATTTTCGCAAAGCGTTGCAATATACTCTAGGAAGCGTTTTAATAGAGCTATAGCAACTCGACCTGTTACACTACTTGTAAAATTGTTGCTATAGCTCTGTTGCAACATAGGTATGCCCTATATCAACATTATCGAAGCGTTGCTATAGCCTATTTATGTACTAGTTAACCTACTCACAACCAAGTTAAGGAACCAAGTTAACTGTCAAGGAGTTGATATTGCTGCATGGTTTGAAAAAGGATTTTCTAAAAAGATTTTACTAACTTAATTTATTTCAGAAATATTGCAGTAAGGTAAATATCAGTCAGTATATTAGGGCAGCGTCTTATAAATGGTCGAGTTTAGAAATAACTACCTCATAAAAAATGTAAAAAAATAACCACCTTATAAAATGTTAGGTTTCAGCGAGCACTACCTTTTGCATTAAATTTGACAGAAAATGTTAAGCGTGGGGCCCACTTCCTTATTTCTTTCCATTACTCCCTCATTTAACCTTGCATTCAATTCCTCCAAACTATCTCACCTTCCCTCTTTAAGACATCATCTGTCTCCTTTATTTACTCTTCTCCCTATCTCTCTCCTCTGTAATTTCTTCCAAAAAAAAACCCTTTTTCATCATGCCATTAGGGCCGTGGCAAGGGTATTGGAGACCCTGTGCCAATTATTGTAAAGAGGCCCCTGCTTTGAAAGTTAGAACTCCAACTTATTAATTAAGAATAAAAATACGTGTTTTGTAATTTTTTTGGGTAAAATTGGTACAACTGTTGTAGACACCTAATTCTGTGCTTCACTTAGTTCCCGAAAGTCTATGATGATTATACCGTATTACAATAGGTCCATTTGCGAATTATGATCAAGTGTCACCTTACACCCATTCTTTTCTAAGCGTCATTCAAGTCTCAACTAGGCAAAAAAGTAATTTCTTTTATTTATTTTCTTTTTTTTTAGATTTTTCTATTTAGTTTTAGGATTTTTAAAATAATTTATATTGGTGATCTTCATAATTTCCACTTTTCATTGCATTCCTCTAATTTTTCTGAGTTCACCAGTATATTTAGATTATTTTTCCGTTTTTCTATAATTTTCTATGAATTTTACAATATTTACAAAAATCAAAATACACAAAAAATACATAAAACTCGAAAAATACTTCAAAAATACCAAAAAAATACACGGAATGTTCTAGAACCCCCTAGAACCGTATTTCTTACAAAAGGGGTGTCTAGATTCATCCAAAATCCAAGAAAATCAAAGCAAATATACGGTTAGGTTTTGGCGTGCTTGGTCCCATGAAACTTTGTATAATGTGGTTATGTTTTGTAAGAGAATAAATTCTCTTTATAATACAAGATTTGTTTGCTTAATCATATCATGGTCACATAAAGTCAGATAATTTGGACAACCGGTTTAGGCACCCATAACATTGACATAATTCAAAGTGGTCACTTAGGATAGGTAGCTCACTTTTTTTTCTTTACTAATAGTAACCTACCATTTTTTAGTGATATTAGGTTAGTGCGCTTTCAAGGTTAAATCGATAGGATATTTGTATTCAATAATTATGACTTATGAAACTACAATGAGATCAAGTAGAGGCCGCTACATGCGGGCAAATTGGGTCAAAGATCTAGTCCGTACCATGTCCCCGAACCCACAATCTGGTTACTGAACCTATCTGTGGGGCCATTAGTTTGGCACCAATGTTTCGGGCGTCCGTGATTAACCTGTATAGGCACGGTGGCGATCCCCTCAATTCAACAACAAACCCTAACGCATTCACATGCGGATTTCATGGCGTAATTCCTTGACACTAAAGCTGAGGTCAACACCAGATGATAAGAAATCTAAGAGTTAGAATGCTAATGCCTATTGCAAGTTCCACCAATGAAGGGGCCACACCACTGAAGATGGTTGCCTCCCAATTCCTCCGGCAACGAAGGATAAGATCAAACCAACCCACTTGCTAAACCATGAGTCACCCCAAGGCGTGGGTCATCGATCTGCGCGGCCTTCTCTAGATTGAGTCATAGAGTCCTAGTCCTAGCTATATGTCCATTTCAATTTATTCTCCCTTGAGTCTATGTAGTCTCTTGCTATACAATAAGCCATGTATTTTCAGATTTCATTCGTCAATAAAAGGACTCATTTGTTTCTAGCAATATTATTTTCTAATTCTATGCAAGTCTCAACACTCATTGGCCTCAATTGGTTTAATCTAATACTGATTTAATTATTGAAATTCAACAATGCTCAAAAGGCTTCCATCATTAACACCACAAAATATCATCCCTTTCCCTTCACCTGCATGACATTCAATCTCTTGCAACCCCTTGCAGCGTAGACACATTAACCTCCTTCTTTCTTCATCTATAACTACCTAACTCATGGAAATTCAAATGGTGTGTAGGAAAAGACATGTGCAAAAACAAGTAAGAAAAAATAAAGGAGCAAATGCAAATTCAAAAATGCAAATTCAAGATCCAATGCACAAAAAATACAAAAATGCAAATTGTAAGTTCAAATCAAAATTTAAGTTCAAATGCAAAAGTCAAAAGGCACACTGCACACCATGACGGTTACATTGGGAATTTCTAAACCTTTTCCCTTTCCTTCTTCACACTCAACCTCAACAGCACATTATGATCCCTCAAAAACCTTTCTAAATGAGCACTGTTCAATTTCAACCACACAAATCAAACACTCAGAACTACGGTGGTCTGATTCCGTAAGGATACGTACGAAGCCTCTTCTCGAGGTCCGACCGCATTAGCATTAAATTGCTTGAGGCCCTTTGAGTGCTTTGACTTGCTAAGAATTTGATAATGGTTTTGCCAGTTTTTACCCCGACATAGACTCATGTTTGAACCAACATCATTAGCCAACCTAGCATCTAGCCACATCTTTGACCCTTAGCCACAAATTTGACCCTTTTTTATTTCTCAAACCATAGCATATTCTTTGGCCACTTTCAAGAACTCATTGACTCAATCCCTAAGAAGTAAAGCCACCTAACCTTTAGAGTTAGTGCATCTCATTGGGGGACTCATTTCTATAGTCCACAAAATTGACCCATCGACTATAAGCCTTGTCTACTTTACGTTGTCTCTAGCTTTTCCCCTTCAAAGATCATCAATACTATCTACATTATCCTCGAGTCTCACTGGGGGGCTTACCGTCATCACGGTCTCCTCAAAGCATCCCCTATTTTCAAATTAGGGGGCTTCTTGTCTCCTAATGCTCTGTTGCATGTTCAAGTCTATTGCTATCAAGTGGAAATCCTGAAAAATCCGCTTATGGACCCTGTCACTTTCCAATCAAAGTCAATGTCTCGCCAATGTTAAGTGAAGTCGATGTCAAGTTCAAGTTCAAGTTCAAGTTCAAGCTCGAGTCACATGTCACATCCAAGTCAAGCCATGGTTTCGTCAATTACCAACCTATAAGTCACTTTTCAATCAGCACTTTTCTTATAGGCCCTCTTCAAATAACACTCTTCGATTGACACTTGGTACTAGGATTAGACTCTAGTATCGTCCTTTTTGTGTCTTAAACCAGACCTAGACATGCCACTTTTCGGTTTCGAACCAGACTGTACCGACCTAGGGGCATAAAACTAGACCTATGTCACCCTTAAGGTGATCCTCAATCCTGAACTAAGACATCTCTCCTTCCAATTACAAGTTGACAAATTCACTTTCAAGTTGCCTCTAGCATTAAACCAAACTCATGCTGTGACCTTAATCCAGACTTAGGTCACCCTTAYCTTACCTTTAGCATTAGACCAGAACAATGCACCTTTAGAACACCTTTTCAATTTCAAGGTCACGGGTCACAAGCTAAATTGCATACAAGTCTCTCTCCTGGCATTAAATCAGACTTATGCCATTATCATGATAGTCCTTAATCCTGAATTAGGGATATCTTTTTCAAGTTACTATTTGCCATTTCAATTGTCATAATTGACTCTTGAAGACGCATTCGACATCAATTTTGCACCGATCTTGAGGGGTTAGCTCTTTAGCTAATTTCCATAAAGATTAGCGTACATAAGTCGCAACGAACATGTGCGCACCTTTGACTATCGTCTTAAAAGACTTTGACTCTCCAGACTCGATCAAAGGGGGGGCTAACTGTAGACACCTAATTCGGTGCTTCATTTAGTTCCCGAAAGTCTATGATGATTATACCGTATTGCAATAGGTCTGTTTGCGAATTATGCTCAAGTGTCACCTCACACCCATTCTTTTCTAAGCCTCATTCAAGTCTCAACTAGGCAAAAAAGTATTTTCTTTTATTTATTTTCCTTTTTTTAGATTTTTCTATTTAGTTTTAGGATTTTTAAAATAATTTATATTAGTGATCTTCATAATTTCCACTTTTCATTGCATTCCTCTCATTTTTCTGAGTTCACTAGTATTTTTAGATTATTTTTCCGATTTTTCTATAATTTTCTATGAATTTTACAATATTTACAAAAATCAAAATACACAAAAATACTTAAAAATAAGAAAATACTTCAAAAATATCAAAAATATACACGGAATGTTCTAGAACCCCCTAGAGCCATATTTCTTGCAAAAGGGGTGTCTAGATTCATTTAAAATCCAAGAAAATCAAAGCAAATATACGATATAATACCCCTATAATCGAGCGTATATACGCTCCATGAAGCGTATATACGCTCCATGAAGCGTATATACGCTCCGTCGAGAATATATATGCTCCCTTAAGCGTATATACGCTCCTAGGATCGTATATACTCGAATTTTGGAAAGAGTATCAGGATGCTCGAGCGTATATACGCTCAAGTGAGCGTATATACGCTCAGAGAAGTGTATATACGCTAGGTCGAGCATATATACGCTCCTCTGAGCATATATACGCTCGTTTTGAGCGTATATACGCTCATTTGAGCGTATATACGCTCGTTCTGAGCGTATATACGATCGTTTTTGGTTTTCGTGCCTATAAATACCCTCTTTGCCTCACTTTTCGGGGGGGAGACATTACGAGAACACATTTCACACACTACGAGAGGAGAAATCACGGCTGAACTCCCTCTTTGCTCTTTTCAAAAAACTTCTAAGCTTGTCTAAACTCCATCCAACACATTATCTATCGTTTCATTCAATTCAAATTCAATTCAAGTGACACTTTGCGCGTAATTCAATAACGTTTCGACCGCCGCATACAAGGTATCAACTCTGAGACTCTCATTTCATAATCGCTTAATTCTATTCATAAATTAAAACTATGTTTAATTAAAGGCTTGACATACCATTAATCAATAACAACCATGTAGAATTTATCAAATATTTCAATCTTTGTATGTTTGAAAAAATATGTTGTAATTCAATTTCGAGTTCAAGAATAATCCAATATCACATTCAATGTTCAGTATCCCATTTCAACACTATGCTTAATTCAATTTCGAGTACTATAATCAATCTAAAATTTGCTAGAAACCGACTTAGTAATTTTAGGCTGATCTATGTAATATGGTTAGGTTTTGGCGTGCTTATTCCTTTTGCAGTGCATGTTAATCTGTGTGGATCTATGTATAATGTGATTATGTTTTGCAAGAGAATAAATTATCTTTATAATACAAGACTTGTTTGCTTAATCATAACATGGTCACATAAAGTCAGATAATTTGGACAACCGGTTTAGGCACCCACAACATTGACATAATTCGAAGTGGTCACTTAGAATAAGTAGCTCACTAATTTTTCTTTACTGATAGTAACCTACTATTTTTAGTAATATTAGGTTAGTGCGCCTTCAGGGTCAAATCGATAGGCTATTTGTATTCAATAATTATGACCTATGGAACTACAATGAGACTGAGTAGAGGCCGCTACATGCGGGCAGATTGGGTCAAAGATCTAGTCTGTACCATGTCCCCGAACCCACAATCTGGTTACTGGACCTATCTGTGGGGCCATTAGTTTGGCACCAATGTTTCGGGCGTCCGTGATTAACCTGTATAGGCACGGCGGCGATCCCCTCAATTCGACAACACACCCCAATGCATTCACATGCGGATTCCATGGCTCAATTCCATGACACTAAAGCTGAAGTCAACCCCTGAAGGGGGTGAAGCCCTACACTTGGCATCGTCCTTCTTTGCACCCAAGCTCTCACCTTTAGGCTTCCTCACCCATTTGTGTCTCTTAGGTCTATCTTCCACAACAGCCTTCCCTTTTCCTTTAGCATCACCTCCAAGCACCTCTTTAGGCCCAAGTCTTCTTTTAGCAACATTTGAGTCAATCCTCAAAGGAGGAAGTCTTTCAAGCCTACTCCAAACTGGCACCTTCTTAGGACCAAGTCTGTCCTTAGCAGAAACAGCCCTAGACTTAGCAGCTGGGGTCTCAATAGAGTCATAGTCCAGTCTCTTACTCTTGATATGGTCCTTCTACTCCGCACGTCTTGCCTCAGCACGGCTAATCACATTAGTGGCATTCATCCAGACACGATAATGAGCAGAAATCTTGTGGTCACTAAGGTTGTTCATATCGGATAATCCGATCCGATCTGATCCGAATATTCGGATATCCGAAAATTTCGGATCGGTGATATCCCGATCCGAATCCGATCTAGAATTTTCGAATATCCGAAATTTCGATATCCGATTTTTTCGGATCGGATTTCCGTTGATCCGTTTTTTTGGTTTTTTTTTTGCCATTTATCCTTTGCTATACTTATTAGTTATTACTTAACTACTTAAGTGGTATATCAATACATTATACATGGTACCTATTTACTTAAGTACTTACTACTTAGTACTTACTATTTACATGATTTATAAAAAATTAAAAACATATAAAAAAAACTAAATATAATACATTAAATCATTAATTGATTTAATTCAACTACCAAAGTACCAACTACCAAATCCTCAAAAAATCATGAGTTCAAAAGAGTCTAAATTCTAAAGTCCAAAGTCCAAATTCCAAAGTTCAAAGAAACAAAGTCATAGTCTTATAAGTTACAAACCACAAATGACAAATTCACAATTAAGCATCAAATAGACAAATACATTCATGTTTTACAAAACCAAGCATCAAATCCACAAATCTCAAGTTAAAGTCATGATTTCTTCAAAGCCCTCTTTCATGCTTCAAAAAGTGTCAAGTGAGTCCTCAATCTCAATAGATGGTTGCTCCAAAATCAAATCTTTCATTCCTACGCAATTAATTTGTTCAAAAAAAGAAACAAAAGTTAGTGAAAAAATACACAAAGTAAATATATATAAAAACAAGCAAATGATTTTTTTTTTAAAGTTAGAGAGAAAAATTAACCTTGTTCAAGGCTTTCCAACTCAAGCAAGTTCTCTTCAATTATGAAAGGTTTATGAGAACTTCGAAGCCAATCTTAAGCACAAATGAGTGCCTCTACCATTCTAGGAGTCAAAGAAGTACGAAATGAATCAAGAACACGCCCTCCCGTACTAAAGGTCGAATCCGATGCAACCATCGAAACGGGTATAGCAAGAACATCTCGAGCTATGAGAGCAAGGATAGGATATGTCTTCACTCTATCCTTCCACCATGATAGAATTTCACAGTTCGGTTCTTGATGCTCCACTTCATCACCCAAGTATTTTTCCAACTCATTCTTCTTCTCACCAATTTCCAAAACACCTCTTTATCTATGATACTTGGATATAATAAGATCTTCAAAATTCATTATCCTTTCCTTTTCAACTTGATCGCAACTAGGTGTAGAAGTAGAAGAACTTTCTTCTTTATCTTTATTCTTTGAAGATGGCATGGAAGAAGCATAATGATCAAATAGTTCACGCAATGTGTTTTTTATCTTGAGAATTAAGAAAGTACTTTGATCACCATCATAAGAGCTTTCCACAATCCATTCAACATATTTCATCTTACGCCTTGGATCAAGAATCAATGCAACAAACATCAACACATTAAGATTTTTAACATTTCCTCAATATATATCATATTTCTCTTTCATTTGTAAAGCCATTTTTCTAATGCTTTCATTCTCATCTTCACAATATTGCTTAACCATCATACCAACACCAAATGCATCAAGAACATAAGAATTAGCCGTCACATAACGAGAACCGGACAACCTTAAAGTAGCATCATAGAATATTTTCAAAAAGGAAGAAACCCATTCACCTTATTCCAATCATCTTCTTCCGGAACTCCAACTTGTCTCCTAAGTTCTCTTACACATCCACCATCTCGAGAATACATATTAGTAAATGCCTTCTTAAATTTCAAAGCGGATTCAAGCATCAAGTAAGTTGAGTTCCACCTTGTTTCAACATCTAGACACACAAGCCTTTTTGTTTCCAAACTTTCTTCCTTTGCACAAAGTTTAAATTTTTGAAGCCTAGCAGGAGAAGATCTCACATATATCACACCACCCCGAACCCTCAATATGGACTTATCAAGTTCTTTCAAACCATCCTTTACAACCAAATTCAATATGTGAGAAGCACATCTCATGTGCAAATAATCTCCATTCAACACACTAGTTTGATGATGATTCATTCTCCTTTTTAAATATTGAATTGCTAAATCATTGGAACTTGCATTATCCACAGTTACAGTCATTATTCTTTTAATTCCCCAAGCATTCAAACATTTTTCAATAGTTCTACCAATGACTTCTCCACTATGACCAGATAGTTGACAAAAATTAATGATCCTTTTATGCAATTTCCAATCATCATCAATAAAATGTGCAGTTAGACACATATAACTCAAGTTTTGTCCAGAACTCCAACAATCGGTAGTGAGACAAATTTGAGATGACAAACTACTAAAAAAGTCTCTCAATTTCTTTCTTTCATCAATGAATAACTTGAAACAATCTCTTGTCACGGTAGAACGTGATGGAATAGAAAATGCAGGGTTCATTGACTTACAAAAGTAACGAAAACCCTCATGCTCAACAAACATAAATGGTAATTCATCAACAATTATCATTCTAGCCAATGCATATCTAGTATGATCATGATCAAATGGCCATAACTTTGGAGCATTAACAATTTCAGTGGAACCATCTTCTTTCACAATTGTTTTAGATTCAAAGTCAATCATCTTTTGTTTCCTATCTATATTGGGAGGATAACTTTTACATCTTTCAACATGATTTTTCAAAGGTGTTGTTCCTTGTTTAGAAGCACAACCAATCAAAGCACTACAAGAAATACACTTAGCCACATTAACATCAAAAGTATCCTCATAATGAGCCCAATATGGAGACTTTTTTTTCCTTGTACGAGTGTTGCTATCACTTACATTAAGGTGTAATGGAGGCTTTTGATCATTTGTAGTTGATGAGGAAACTCCTTTTCTTTTCCTACTCCTCTTAGTTATTGTTTGAACATGTTCTTGATCAACTTCCTTTTCGGATTGATTTCCACCATCTTCATCATCCGATATGTATACTTTATCCACTTCTTCATTATTACTTACCGTGAACAAACTACAAAATCAATTAAAAAAAAGTTAGACAATCATACCACTTAATTACATACTAGTATAATCAACAAAAAAAAATAGACAAGCATACTACTTAATTACATACTACAAAAAACAAAAAAAAAATAAATTAGACAAGCATACTAATTTGTATTAATCTAGTACAAACTGATTTTTAATCCAGAAATGTCAACAAAATAAATAAATAAATTAGACAAGCATACTAATTTGTATTAATCTAGTACAAACTGATTTTTAATCCAGAAATGTCAACAAAATAAATAAATAAATTAGACAAGCATACTAATTTGTATTAATCTAGTACAAACTGATTTCTAATCCAGAAATGTCAACAAAATAAATAAATAAATTAGACAAGCAGAATATTTATTTACAAACTAGCAGTATCATAGGATTAACAATCTAAACAGAATAATAGAATAAAAAAAGCAAACTAGCAAGGAACAATATTGGGCTATCTCGTTCAAATTTACAACTCAACAATCAACAACTCAACACTATCTTCATCAGATTTACAGATTTTTAATCTAAAATTATACCTGGCAAAAACAAACCCGACCCAATTTTGACCTAGAAATCGACCTAAAAAAGTTGGGTCATGAACAAGAAGATTTGATCGAAACCGTTTTTTGACCGAACCCGTCAACCTGTTTTAGAATGTTGACCGACCTGTTACCGACCTGACCGACCGATTTGACCGATTTATCTAGTATAATTACTTATAAATGTGTTTAATTATGTACAAATCACAAATATTAGTCAAAGTAATAAATGTAAGTATTGCAAAAGTTCACTTGTTGCAATAAAAAGGAAGCAGAATGAGTAGTTTCAATAAAAAATTAGGAAAAATTATCAACAACTACCCACTTTTTTTCCATTTTTGAAAACAACTACCCAGATTTTTTTTTTATTGAAAACAACTACCCATATTTTCAAATTTTTTTGCGAATCACTACCCACTTTTGGATTTTGGCCACTCTACACCTTATTAACCACCCCAAAGCACCCCCAACGTAGCATCCCAATTGCAAAATCACCTAACTTTGTTGTTTCCTACCTCTAAAACCACCCAACACCCACCAAAACAACTCAACCACCCAAACCTCGTCACACTTAGTTTTTAGCCTTTTCTCACCTATCCATCTGTTTTTTGGACATAGTTCCTTCATAAAAGTTGTAGATCTCGGAAAAATACATGAAATAGGCTCAAGAATCACGTGATTTGGAGTTGTTTTCAAATAGTTATGCCTTCCGCAATTTTCAAATTCTGAAAGTAGGTAGTGATTCGCAAACAAAACATAAAAAGTGGGTAGTTGTTTTAAATAAAAAACAATCTGGGTAGTTATTTTCAAAAGTGACAAAAAAGTGGGTAGTTGTTGACAATTTTTCCAAAAAATTACTAGTGAGTATGATCAAATTATGCATTTTTTACCTGTTGAAGCCATAATACTTAGACCATCTTTTGCAAATAATAATATTTATTAGATTCAGACAAATATATAGTTTAATGAATAATTTCTACTTAGTTTAGTCCTAAAAACCCTAATAATTGATCTAATTTTTGAGAAATATCGAAAGAAAAAAAAAGGCGCTAAAAGAAACTTGATTGACCGACCGACCTGTTACCGAAAACATTGGGTAATGAACAAAGAAATTCAACCCGTTACCAAAAAAGACCGACCTGTAAATGCCCGAAACCGGACATTGACCAACCGATACCGACTTGACCGATAGATTTGACTGGTATATCCAAAATCAAATACAAACTGATTTGTGACTTGTGAGTGAGTTAGTGATTAATAATTTACAAACTGATTTGTGATTTGTGACTTCATCAGATTTACAAACTAGCAAAATCAAATCATAGGATTACAGATTTTAGAAGTGATTATTAATTTGGTCTAACGAGTGATATGAGATCGAGTGAATTACCTCATGAGTGGGCCCGACGAGTGACGAATGACCGCCGCGAGTGGGTCGCCGATGGAGTGAGGATACAGGCAGCAGCAACGCACACGTCGCACAGTCGGCAGTCGCACAGCAACAGACCAACAGGGAGATTGGAGATGAGATCGAGTGAGAAAGAGATGGAGTTGAGTGAGTGAGATCGTGTTTAGCCGTTTAGGGTTTCTGATTTGTGACTTGTGAGTGAGTGAGTGAAAGAACCTTCAGAACTCAGAAGGTCAGAACCGTGTGTTTCACTTTCTAGATTGGGCCTAAAGGCTAAAGTTTTAAAAAGCCCATATTTTTTTTATAAAATTTTAGATATTTCGGATATTCGAAATTTTAAAAATTGCGATCCGAATCCGATCCGAAAAATTTCGGATATCCGATCCGAAATATCCGAAAATCAAAAATCGGATCGGATATTCGAAAAAATCAGATCGGATCGCGAATCGAAAAATCGGATCGGATTATTTTGAACAGCCCTAGTGGTCACCTTAAGTGTAGAATGGGATTCCTAGTATTTCTGCCACTCTAAGCGCTTGTCCTCAGGACGAACTGTCTCAACAGCGGGAATAAGCTAAACTTTCCCGAATTACCTCATCGCCCTTGAAGGGAAATAAAAGGTCAACATAGTCAAGCTAGCCACGCGCACATATGAAGACAAGCGAGTATGCACCATACTCCTAATACCCCACCAAGGGACAGTCCACCGCACGAGAATGCCACAGTCAACAAGGATAAGAATCTACTCATGCTGAGATTTGTTGACATGGACCCTCTTACGAGAAAAGAATCCCTTAGCGGAATATTTGACAGGATTTTGGGGCGCCTCAACTAGGCTCAAACGCTCCATCAGCCAAATCTGTCTAGAAAAAACAACATGTGCAATATTTAGTCATCACATCAATAAATAAGCAATAATATTTGTATAAATGCACTATTTTGCAAATATTCAGACGAAAATATCGTACTTGCAACAAAACGGGGCATCCAGACAAGGGCGCATGCACATCCTTTTTAAGACGGTCAAGCATCATGAATAACTCCCCCGTGCACAACGGCATAGGAGTATGGCTAGCCTCGCATTGCTCAACAATAGAAATGATGCTAGCATGACCAACATTCGGCTTGCCATGAACAAACAAGAAACGCGCAAACAAGCAGATCATAATTGCACGTCTACGGTAAATTCTACGGCAAGAAGCATCACTAGCAATATAATCAACTAAGTCAAGCAAGTCAATTTCCCGACCATGCACTATGCGTCGTGAAATAGTTGGACTAAGTCTCAAGTATCGCTCATATTCATCAACAAAGCGATCAGCAGTATTAGGGATACAAGGGAGACTTACAACAGGTCAGTCAATAATAGCACCAAGTTCCTCAGGCAAAGGAACAATTTCCTTGTCCCGAAGACGAAAACAATGCATCAATGGGTCCCACAGGCTTATAGCAGCATAAAGAAGGTTTGTATCGAGACTTACTGTAGACACCTAAATGTGTCTCCCCAAATGAGTAATCCGTGATGAAACATACCGCGTCTCGCGATTGTTTCGACTCAGAAAAGATGCTTTGAACTCACAAAAGTTGGAAATACGTGAGGTCATACTCGGAACTATTGAGCAAAGGACAAATAAAAGGGGCAAAAACATTTTCTTTTATTTTAATTATTTTCTATTTTTAGGTTTTCTTTTCTATTTTTAGGATTTTTTTATATTGGTGATCTCCATATTTCCATTGA
>SNQN01010492.1:10742-21763 GCA_008642245.1 Bassia scoparia | reverse complement strand
GGCAGTAGCACGCAGCTTCCAACGCAGCAACCACACTGCAGCGGCAGCACGCACAACAGGACGACGCAACAAGACGACGCACAGTGCAGCGGCAACAACGAGCACCGGTGGCAGTGCGGATGCGGCGGCAGCAGCAGGCGGTGACGGACGGTGGGAGCACGGCGCAGCGAGCACGCAGCAGCACGTTCCTCTACTTCGTTTCTTCGCCCTCACCTTCCTCTCTCACGTAAAAATTTTTTTTTTTTTTTTTTTGAAAGATGAAAGTGGCGTGAAGTGTATGTGAAAAGAGGATAAAACCCTTTTAATTAAATTAGTTTTATTTAGAAACATTTTTAATTTTTGAAATCCTTTTTTTTTTTTTTTTTTGTTAAACTATCGTTTTGGATAAAATGAATAAAATCAAATAAAAAGATATTATGAAATATATCTTAAGCGAAAATGATAAAAATTAAATAGTATTTTAAGTAAATCGAATCGTTTTATAAAATAATTGTTTTATATTTATAAGAAAATATAATTATAAATATCCGAAATTTACGGGGGATTACACCAGCCTTGGGATCTGTGCAGCCAAGTACTACGGTGCAGCACCAGCAGCGTGATTTGAATTAAATGGTGTGCAATTTGAGGTAAAACTCTCAATTTCAACTCTTCACTATATGACGATATTTGCTCCTGTATGTTTCTCTTACGGTCTTAGACTCTTAGTCATATTTTAAACCCATCATCATGAAGTCGGGTATTATAATATTCAGGATTTCAAACTTAGTTTCTAAGTTGGAGAGTTGGAGGCTCATTTTTGGTGTTTTCTAAAAGTAATTCTTCATTTCAACTTCCAATATTTCTAAGAGCATAAAAAAGTAATATCTTAAATCCATTAGTTATTCTAATTTAGGAGCATGAACAATACAAACTAAAAATAAGTGCATAAGTTTGAAGGTCTGGGAAAATAAAATACTTCATCTTGGTCAACATTTCAGCACTTACATCACAAGAGCAAATATCAGCTCTCACCCTAATATGCTTCAAATCATAGTAAACACATTCTTGCTTAATTGGTTTTCAGCTATTGTTGTAACATTATCTAATGTTGTTGAGAAATCTATTGCCCGTTTTTAGTTGGGTTTTTTTGTCTCTTTGTTAATTGATTTACTAATAAGCTTCAATGATTCATTTTGTAGGTACAAATTGAAACAAATGGATTATTAGACGCACATTGGTTCAATCACAAATCATTGCTTCGTACAATTTGAACATATAATTATTGTTATTAGCTTTTTTGTTGTAATGATTAGATGACTTTTATCCACAAGCAACTATAACTTTTTGGTGATCATCTTTTTTTGGAGGATCTTTTTTCATTAGCGTTAATCATTTGTAATTATTTTAACTACGACACATTATCAACATAGGATTTAAATATATATATATATATACGATCTCATTATTCTTTTATTTTTATATGCATGTTTTATACATTAATTTTACAGGTCAAAATTAAATTAATTTTTTTTTAAAAAAAATTGCATTTATCTAATGCAACGGTTGCTAAATGACAACCGTTGCTATAGGTAAAAAAATAAATGTTCCAATAAAAACCTAAAGCAATGGTTCCTAGAATAAAACCGTTGCATTAGGCACCAAAAGTGTTGCAGTAGAGTGATATAGCAAAGGTTAGAACAAGCTAAGACAACGATTCAAACCGTTGCCATAGATCTAAGGCAATAGACATCTAAGGCAACGGTTCTATTAAGCCATAATCGTTGCCTTAGAATTCTATAACTGTTGATTTAGATTTATGGCAACGGTGTCAAAAAACCGTTGCCATGGGCCTAAGCCCACGGCAACAAATCACAAATGTAACGACCTATTGTAACAGTTAATGGCCTCTAAGGAGACGGCTTTAACCGTTGCTATAGGTAAATAATGTAGTAGTGTTGGGTAGTTAAATGATGAATTCTAACTATTATTAGGCAATGTTGGTCACTTTACATAAGCCTTCTACTCCATATCTACTCTAGTGGCCTAATATTCTGGTTTGAACATAACATACAATGTCTCGCATTCTGTTATTAATGGTTGTAGTTTTAGATTGAAAAGCATATACATTCTTCCCTTTTTCTCTCTTGTTTTTTCCCCTTATTTTTGTACTTGCTTGGATGGGTGTGAGCTTGGGTACGAGCTGCAGTTAAGGGCTGTAAATTGTAGTTTTGTTGTTGTTCCAATGTAATATCTGCTGAATTTTGCTAAAATAGACTTGGATTAAGTAGTACGGTAAGCCACTTGCTATTTGGAGTCCTAAACTGCACCCATATTGTAGTTTCTACTGTGATATGTGGGTGTTCGTGGCTTGGTGAAGCAAGGATTGCAGTTTCGCTGCACCTTGAAGGCTAAACGATAGATTATTCTGTTTTGGGCTTCTCATATTTGGACTTGGCATGGGAGAGTTTAAAGCCTATGTCACCACTTAAGCTTACACTATCCATTCCATTGCCACATTCTGCATATAGGTAGTTTCCCCTAATTGAAGTTCATACGAAGTATATATTCATCAATGTTGCTAATCATTGTTCTTTGTTTATATTTTCTTATCTAACTAGCATTCCTCCTTTTCTAATTAGATTTCAAAAGTATTGATACTTTCTGTTATATTAATGAGGACATTTCCTTGCTAATATGTTACATCTAAACTAATTTTGAGTTATATTAATGAGAAAACGAGTAAGCATTGCGGACTAGCAAATCTTTTAGCATACCTATTCTTGATGGTATATCCGTGTCTGATAACTTGTTCCTCTTGTAGGTCTATGGACCTATTTGGAAAAGTAGCGGTACATGTAGTTGTTGAAGATAGTTGTCCAAAGTAGTGGTTTAAAGTATGAGTGTTTGGTAAAGTAGCTATTGAAAATTGTGATTTTATTTTTAAAAATATATTTAATAAAAAAATTAATTATAACGAATAAAACAAATTGATATGTGACGCAACTATATATATATTATGATTTATATATTTTTGGATAAACGAATAAACATATAAAATATGTGTGTTGAACCCTATGAATTTTGATGAATGTCATAACAAACCCACTAAGGCAAACTCATAAGTGTTTATCTAATATAAGTGTTTAGTGTTGTGTTTTCAGATGTTTGATGATTCAAGATGTCTTAAAGGAATGATGATAATCTTAGGAGAAGAAAGAAGTTCCCGGGTCTCTTGGATACATTAAACTGAGCTCAAGGAAGAAGCTCATCAAAAGGAAGACTCGAGTTCCTTGGCGATTGCCTTAAACAGTTTTCGAGACTTTTGGTACAATAGATCTAGGGTTTAGTAATTTTAGATTTATTGTATAACTTGGCAGTATGGTATGAAATATAWGCTYAGAAGAAAAAGAAGAATATAATATAAGTTTGTGAATTAAATAATTAAAGGACTTAATTCGGTGATTTGTAAAGGGAAAATAAAACCTAGGTAACTTGTAAATATTTCATAAATAAAATCGTTTTACAAATTGTTAAGAATTATTTTCTAGTTTTTTATTTTCTTAAAAACTATATATTATCTCATCTTTTGTTTTAAACGTTTTATGAAAAATCCTTCTTCGGTTTTAAAAGAAAAATTAACCCAAGAAATAAGGAGGTAGTTATAAACGTGTTAAATGGCTTGATCATCAAGCTAACTAATTGAGAAAAAATAGGAACCACAACGGGAATAAACTGGAGATGTGAGATCGTGTGTGTGGACTCGGTAGTCAAGTTCCACTAAGCATCACTCCTACAAAACAGGAGTTAATGTGTTGGTGGACTTACTGCTTGGCTTCCACGCTTACATACCTCACTCTATAAATACTCTCACTTAGTAATAATCAAAATACACTTCGAGCAAAGAAATATTAAAAGCTTTATTCTTCATACCAGTGCCAAGTCTTCAGTAAAATCGAGTTGTAAAAGTGCTTTGATCTGTTGATTAAAAGCAAGGGGTTGTGAGAGTAGTTCATAGCCGAGGGATTCATTGGAATCGAGAGTTTGAGAGTGTGACCAACAGAGGGGTTGGTTGCAAGGGTTCAAGAAGTTCTTCATTGAACTGAGAACGAGGTCTTAGATTGTAATTAGGTGTTTTAACCTATTATAATAAAGACGAAGTCTGTGTTGCATCAGGCCACAGTTTTTCCTCTCTTGGCGTTTGTCTTGAGAGTTTCTGTGTTTGAAAATCTCTGATCTCGTGTTTCTCTGTTAAGTTTCTTTTAATTCCGCGAAAAGTAACTTAAGTTCCTCGCATACAATTCCCCCCCCCCCTTGTGTTGTTCAGTCGATCCAACAATGTGATTCTCAAAAGTAGGGATATTCTCAAAATTTTATTTATTACGATCGTGATTCTCATCAATAATAAATAATTCCAAAATAAATAACAGACAATAATTTAGTTGCATCGTTGATCTGTCCTTAAAGCTTTTGCTACATGATCACGAAGATCGTATATATGATCAGCATTGTAACTTAAAGGGCCACACTATTCGAAGCTCAGACGACTGAGGAAAACCCCTGTTGACACCTATTGGTGTAGTTTATGCAATCAATACAATCATAAAATTAAAGAAAATACTATTTAGAAATACCCAAGATCGCAAAATTACAAGACATTAATCAAGCACGGGATCACAAATATCCAAGTAGTGCAGAGCCCAAGGTGTTGGTGCCAGATTTGATTCCAAAAATCAAGGATGGGATCGCCAATCTCCTAAAGGCTGGGTTTATTCAGCCAGTAAGATATGATGAATAGATCGCCAACATTGTTCCTATTATTAAGAAAAATGGCAAGATTAGAATTTGTATCGACTATCGAGAAATTAATAGTGCCTCGACTAAAGATCAATATCATATGCCAGTGGTTGATATGCTTATAGATTTTGCATCCAGACATGAATTGATATTTATTCTAGATGGGTTTGCGGGATATCACTAGACTAGGATTATCGAAGGTGATCGTTCTAAGATCGCATTTAGATGCCTAGGGTCTGTGGGACTCTACGAGTATGTGCTACGAACATTATTTTTTATGAGATGATAGGGGACTTCATTAAAATCTACGTAGATGATGTTTTGGTGAAATCAGGGAGTGCATCAAAACCTAAAGAGCATCTTGTTTGTGCCTTTGAACGAATGAGAAAGTTCAGTATCAAGATGAATCCATTAAAGTATGCCTTCGGGTTAAAGCTTGTAATTTCCTCGGGTTCCTAGTGCATAAAAAAAGGTATCGAAATAGATCAAAACAAAGCATAAGAAGGTTTCTTGGACAGATAAATTATGTTCAAAGATTTATTATCAACTTGGCAGAGAAAACAAAAGCTTTCTCTCCTTTGTTAAAACTAAAGAAAGGAGATGAGTTCAAATGGGATGATGAACATCAGCAAGCATTTGAACAAATCAAAACTAAACTATCATCGCCACTAGTTTTAATCCCTCCAAAACAATATGAAAAGCCATTAAGGTTATATTTGTCAGCATCAGATAGTTCCATCGCTAGTATGTTAACTCAAGAAAATGAGCAAGAACAAGCAATTTTCTACTGAAGTAGAATCTTGTAAGATGTTGAAACCAAATACACCAACGCTGAGAAATGGTATCAAAGTTTATATGATGCTTCCATTAAGCTCAACCATTATGTCATGGCCTTCTCCAGTGAAATTATATCACTAGTCGATGTGTTGAAACACCTTTTGAATCACCCCTTTGTCAAAGGAAGGTTGTGTAAGTGGAGATTTGTCTCAGTTCAAGCTAAAGTACTTCCCTTAGAAGGTTGTGAAAGGTCAGGCTTTAGTAGATTTCCTGGCGGATCACTCCCTCGAGAATAGTATTCAGGTTCAGGAGGAGGAACCTTGGTAGTTGTTTGTTGATGGGTCAAGTCAAATCAATTCAGTTGGCCCTAAGATAGTGATGACTTCACCAAGAGTTGTGAAGACCAAGATGGCATTAACTTTCTCAGACCGATGCACAAATAACAAAGTAGTGTTTAAAGCTCTTGTTATAGGTCTCAAGACCTTGAAAGATATGGGTTTCACAATGGTGCAAGCCTTTGGAGATTCACATTGGGTTGTATCTCAAATCAGTGGAAAATATAGAGGAACCTCCCCTCTAGCTCTAGCGATTAATACAACACTACGAGAATCAATCTCCTCGTTTGAACAATGTGACATTTCATATATGCCAAGAAAAGAGAACTAAGAAGCTGAATACTTAGCCAAACAGGTTTCTTTGAAAGTCCCTGATGGTTTTGACGAGAGTGTAATACACATTAGTTCATTCAAGTTAAAATTGTGTGGAAGAGGCCTTGAAGGCCGAGGTAAATAAGGTCAGTGTTCTTGGGTGTGAGGTAGACTGGCGTCAGGAGATTAAGGTGTACTTAAAGGATCCTTCTAGCAAGAAAGTTCCTTGCAAATGTATGGTTGACAGCTACAAAATAGTTCTTGTTGGGAAATAAGTTGTATCGAAAAGATCCACAAGGGCTTTCGCTAAGGTGTGTGAATACTAAGAAGGTCTTGACCGTTTTAGCAGAAGTTCATCATGGGATATGTGGGTCACATCAGCCAGGGCTTAAGTACATTGTCTCATTCATAGGATGAGGTTCTTCTGGCCTTTAATCAAAGGAGATTGTTTATAATATGCTGAAGGTTGTAAGCAGTGCTAGAGATTTAGGCTAATAAGTAAAGCTCCAGCGATTGCGCTACATCTAATAACAAAGCCTTAGCCTTTTACGGTTAGTCCATTGATGCTATTGGAACCATTAAATTGCCCTCATCTAGACATCACGAGTATATTCTAATAGCTACTAATTACTTTATTAAGTGAATTGAAGTTCAAGCATTTCAGAATCTCAATGCAAAGACAATGAATCTATTTCTGGAAGAAAGGATCTTCACTAGGTTTGGGATCCCAGAAACCATTACTATCGATCATGCATCGATGTTCACAAGAGAAAATTTTGATGAGTATCTCAAAGAATTCAATATCCAAAAGGTGCATTCTACACCTTACTTTGCACAAGCTAATGGGCAGGCAAAAGCCACTAATAAAATCGTAACTAAAGGGATATCTAAGATGGTAGACAATAATCCACGAAATTGGCATACTCTGCTATATTGTGCTACATGTGCCTACAGAACTTCGGAGAGAGACGCAATAGGTACAACTCCATATCAATTAGTCCATGGTCATGAGTCAGTGTTGCCGGCAGAATTAAGCTCTAAGTCTGCCCGGGTAGCTAGGCAGATGGATATAACATTCGAAGACTACAATGAAGAAATGGCCATCGAATTGATGGATGTGGAGGAAGAACGCTTACGTGCTTTAGAAAACATTAAAGCCCAAAAGAAATAAGTTRCTAAGTCTTACAATAAGAAAGTCAAACATAAGATTTTATTTGAGGGAGATTTAGTGTGGAAGATGAAATTGCCTGAACATAACTACAAAGATCACCTCTTACAAACGGGAGGGACCGTTCAAGGTGGTCACAGTTATGTTTGGAAATGTTTATCTCTTACAAGATTTAGATGGGGAGACGTTTCCAAGAGCGTTAAATGGAAAATTCTTAAGGCAATATACACCAACTATTTAGGAAAGTCATCAAAATCTACGATCAAGACATCCTGATCTAGAGACTTTTGACAAAGAGGAGGGTGGTGTCGTTATTTTAAATTCATGTAACAAAATCATCTAAGGTGATATGTGAATTTGAGACAAACAATGTGATGATGGTGACATTAAAACCAAAATGATTATGAACTTTCTCACATGACTTGCAAACGTGGACTAAAAGGAAGTTGGGAATTTTCGATGGAAGGTAAAGACCCAAGGGACACTTAAGAGGTGAAGTAATTAAGCGGATTTACTAGATCCTCACTTTTCCTATAAATGTAGCCAGTCATAAAATTGCATCTCACATCTTTACCCTTTCTCATTCATTCTCTCTTTTTAAGACATTTTCTTCGTTTCCTAAGAAATGGGCCTATTATGCCAACACAAATGGAGTTCCAAAAATAGGTGCTTGACAAAGCCCGATGCCAAGAAGGCTTTAACTTCATCAACCAAGAGATCGCCCGCCAGGATGACATTGAGTTAATCATCCTTCCTTGTAATACAGTTGTAGTCTAACTCTATCCTTACTTTATAATGGATGATTTTTGTTGCTCTTCATTTCTGTTTGTCCTAAGCTTTAGTCTTGTTCCACAACAAGTTTAATTCCTTATGTTCATGCCATACTTAAGATATCTTGCTTGTGCGAAACCTTAACCATCCGTGTATTTCAAAATAATTTTACGCGGAAAGAAACTTTCCAAAAATACGGATGTTGAGAAGTAAACTTGAGAGGACTGGTTTAGAACTATTCCTAGACTATTCAAGCCAACTTAGTTTACTTGTAGTTGTGTATGATAAGTAACCGAAGCTTCTTATCACACACAACTATCTCATCTCTCTAGACTTAACCTTTATAGTGCATTACACAATCGAAATACCACTTACATTGTATCTAAGACCTAAGATTATAACTCTTGTGAACTTGGTCTTCATGCAAACTTCAAGACTTGGCTTCACAAGCTTCGTCTTTTCATCCATTGAACTTGTGCCTTTTGTACCTGCACATGCAAACAGAAACTTGCACACAAATAGATAGTTTAATGTAGTTTGTCATCATTCAAAACTCAAAGTAGGAACTCAACAATGATAACTTGTTGTGTCCAAATTGTTGACACATTAAGCATTTGATGGTCTTGCTCCTCTTCCCTTTAAGTTCCTCTTCTACACCTCTTTTCTTATTAGTGCTTGGTGTGCAGACCAAAGTTATTAGGATCGGGATTCTACTTTGGATCGATTATAGGGGTAGGATCGAATCGGTAGAATCGGATCGTAGGATCGTACGATCCTACAAAATCAACGAAAAGTAAATGACAATGATAAGAAATTAAACTCATTAATTACATGTCTTTCAAGTAAAATGAATGCAAAATACACAATCTCCAATTGAATTAAAGGCAAGGAGAAGGTAGAAGGTTTAGTTAAATAGGGAATGACACCATGTAAGGCATGGTAAGAGTGAAATAGGTTAGAGAATAGGAAAGTTAGATGTTTTTCATTTATAAATCATTTTTAAAAGTTAGTTTCAATGCTTTAAGAAAAATCAAATAACTTTAGAAATCATAAAGTAGACAAGAGTAGGATCGTACGATCCTGACCGATCCTACTCTGATTCTATACTATTCTAATCGATCCTACTTTCGATCCTGAGCTATTCTAACCGATTCTGTATGATTCTGTAAGATCCTACACCGTTCCTGAGCGATTTTGACCGATCTTACTTTTGGTCTGATTCTATAAGCGATTTGGATCGATCAAGTATACTTGGATCGTGAGAACGTTCGATCCAACGATCCGGATCGCGATTTTGATAACAATGGTGCAGACCCCTTTCCTCATCATTGGTGGCTTGATTTGGACAACATTTGGAGGTGGTTCTGGCCACTGGTCCATGTCAGGTACATAGTTGATTCCATGAGCATAGGCAAGTTTGTACCTCTTAACTGAATACCATTCATGAACAAAGTTCAATGGATCCAAACAAGCATGTAAAATGGCCCTCATGCCATGTTTACAGGGAATACCTGTCAGTTACCTCATATTACATGCACAGGTGTGTGGTCAAACTCACAGCCAATGTTGACTTCCCATCCACAATTTCATACGCTCCTCTTTTTGAAGAGTAGGCCCTATAGTACCTTGAGTCTGAGAATAACACTTGGACCCTTTTCACAATTTTTGGACAGATATCATTCCTTTCCACTTCTAAGAGGATTCCTGTAAGCGTGAGCCCTTATCGTGCCTACTTCCTACGTTGATTTTGAATTGTGGGCTTGAGCGAAAAATCCCGCACATGAGTGCGTTGGGGTATGTTGTCGATAGAGGGGATCGCCACCATACCTACACAGGTTAATCACGGACGCCTCACAACTCCAACATAATGTGCGACGTCGCTGAAAAGTTCTTGCAATACAATTTGATTGCATAAATCTAATGTGCGATCCTTGCAAGACACATAGACAAAAAGTGCGGTGACAAGTACTAATGCTAAAATTTTTTAAGTGGAAATTGAAATGCGATGGAGGCTAGAGTGCGACCAAAATGTTCTCTAAACACAAATCGACTATGTCAAACCCTTCCTTTATATAAAGAATGCTTTTTTGTGTGAAGCGTAACAAGAAATGTGACGTTGAAGAATTGTGCGATTAAAATGATACCAAACACAAATCTACGATGTCGCACCTTGTCTTTAATTGAAGAAAACTAAGAACTGTGATAGAGGTTACTTACCCTGTATGCAGTTGTAGACGTGTGCCCTTGTCGAGCCTACGTCTTACGTCGATTTTAAATTGTGGGCTTGAGCCACAGATCCCGCACGTGAGTGCGTTGGGGTGTGTTGTCGATAGAGGAGATCGCCACCGTCCTTATACAGGATAATCACGGACGCTCGAAACATTGGTGGCAAACTAATGGCCCCACTGTTTGGTTTGATAACCAAAGTGTGGGTTCGGGGACATAGTACCGAAAATATTTTTGAACCAATCCGCTCGCATGTAGCGGCCTCTACTAGATCTCATTGTAGTTCCATAAATCCTAATTATTGAATTCAAAGAGCCTATCGATTTGTCCTTAAAAAGCGCACTAATATTATTACAAGAGTCGATTACTATTATGCATGCATGATGTAGTGTATAGATATATGGTTTTTCCCCTCATTCTCTTGYTATATTGAATGGTTTTTGGCCTTTTTAAGGCCGTCTTTGCTACTAATTTGTTTGTTCAGTGTTTAAGTGAGTTTCAGGTTTCTTTCATTGATTTGGATGGATTTTGGACTCATTTTCGAGCACTACGGAGCTTTAGGAGAAGTAGCAAGGAGTTAGAGTGGAGCTACGTGGAGATTGATCGTTGCAGAGCATCGATTTTGACACATGCTCACTCTTCTGACCATAAGTCAA
>SNQN01010491.1:0-15813 GCA_008642245.1 Bassia scoparia | reverse complement strand
AACAAATTTTTTTAAATTAAATTTTAGGATAATTTTTGTAACACGAATAAATAACAATTGATGTTTACAAATACGTTAGTTTGACATGATGCACGCATAGCGTGCCAAAAAAATACTGTATAAATTAATTTATAAGAACCTTAATTGATAATTCTTGAGTCCAATTCCTTTGAAATTTTCTTCCTTGAAATTAATAAAAAGAAGGGTTTGACTTGTTTAGTTTGCTTTAGCTTGCATGTGCTATTTCATGTACTGACAATCATGTATGCGAGCCACTAAGACTGCACCTGTGGTTTGGTACTGTAATGTATACTACGGATTGAAGGTACTAAATTAAGCTATTGATCTGACTCGGAGGAGAAAACGCAACCAATTGAATATAGTTTTATATCTCGAAAATAATACTTTATTTGGTTTTTTTTCGGTTTAGATGGTATTTATTAAGCAATGTATAATGTATGACATTTCTAAATTAAATTAAGTTGTTTGTAAGGGTAGTAGTGACCAAAAGTTAATGTGATTGTTGACCTAGTCATGAGATTATGATTATTTATACACGTGTTTTAATGCTGCAACAATTTATTTTATTATTTGCTGAAGACTTTTAGTCTTAGCTTGAATATGTCAAGGGCACTAGAGGAAATGTAGATACATTCAAGCAGTGCATGGTGTATTTGTAGTTTAGTGACATATGTAAGCTATGTACTATCTCTCCCCTACTAGAAATCATGAACTGTCTTGTTAACATAATTCATGATTCATCATGAGCAAGAGAGTTGTTGCCCCCAAACAAAAACGATAATCGATTCATATAAAAATATTTAAGGAAAATGTTAAGATAGTCCTAAGGGCTATGCATATACTAATAAAATAGACGATAATAAAGAAGAATATTTGACATAAACCAAACCATTAATACTTAATCAGCTCGCGAATTTGTCATCATTGATTTTTTGGTCAAGATAAAATAATAGGTAGCGCTTTCATGAATAGAGTCGTTATTTGCATAATTCTAGTAATCGATATAATTCAATTTACATTGGCCCTTGATTCATAACGTGATTCAAAGCAAATAACCATCGAATGATCCCAATACATAACATATGTCTTTTCTTTTAAAATAAAATCGAGTACCATTGTTTTACTCAAATTAAACCTATCTAATGTAATGAATCGAAAGTGAATCAAACGGTAGAGTGGGCCTAGATATATCCTTGCACACGTTGGGCAACTGCTGCATATCTTGAAATGGCTAGATATACAATGCAGCCTCACCAAGGGTGGCCAAGAGACACACTGAGTCACAGGTACTCCTGAATTACGACGACACTGTCATACTGGGTGGACATCCACCATGGGATGTTCATCACCGCGAATAAATTGACGTTCTAGAGACCTCGACTGCGAGCTAAACCCATGTAGGAGAAAACAGTCACTTAGAGGAAGGCGCCTAATGTAATTTAATCTTATGAGTCTCACTTGTATGGCGAGAGCAAGAAGTGCGACATGTGCCATACGGCCCCGGCATTGGGGCTATCACGACGTTTAAGCTCCGATCTTCGAGAAAAATGCATGCGGGATTCTAAACTGTAAGCCCTGTTAGCGTGATTTTGGTCCCCTATTGATTGGTTCGGTGCCATACTTTCCACCCAAAAAGACTAGAGCCAATCGAGGTTTGGCTAGTAGGGATCATCGTGGAATTAGGCTCCAACTCAACCCTAGAAAATCAGCTAATGCCTTAGCAAAGGATGCAAGTACTGTAAGTTCTGAGGAAACAATACATGTGAAAGAAGGAGACTAACCATATGATTGTTTGGGTGGAAATACAAGTATATCATTGAGTGAGCTTTGATTGATCAAACGAAATATGAGGCGAATAGGGCTTTGATTGTGTAATACTTGATATTGGGTATTCGTTATTTTCTAGATTTTTGTGAGATTTCATGATGTTGATGGGTGATTCAACCTTAAGAATGTCTCTTAGGTTTTGAATATTTTGTATTTTTAGGTGTTTTTTTTGAGGGGGTCTTGTTTGGATTTGTTGCATTGGGTAACATGAATTACAGAAAAATGAGGAATGAAGTGGAGGAATTAGAGCAAAGGACACTTTGTTGAATGCAAAAAGTATGAGCTTGAAATTTGCAAGCCAGCAATAAAGAAAGAATCATGCCACAAGATGAATAGAAGTGAGTTTTAGTGGAAGAACCAAAAATAGAGCAATTATTGGAAGAATTGCTACTAATCTTGTGACAATATTTGGGGTAAGTTTTCCCAAAATGTAGCAATAGCTCAATGATACAAAGACTGTTGTCCATACCTTGAAGAAGGTCATCAACTCATCTTCTGCTAGCTCCAACATGTTGTGAATTTTCTACCTTTTTCGAYCCGTTTTTAAATTAAATCTGATCAAATTATCCGAAGTATGATGGTTAAATTCAAAATACAACAGCTCAATTCAACCTAAACAAAGTAAATCGAGAATAAATCTGATTTATTTCTTACATACAGAGTATTGTATTGGCTTTCTTTTAAAGAAAATAATGTATATTGCTTATTTACTTGTATGAAACAAACATAATTAATTAAACATTCACGCTTATATTGTTTCCTAACCAAAATGTTCAGTAGCGTGCCTTTGTGCAATAGAAAACTTCCTTTAAGTCATCCTTGCAATTGAAACAAGATTTGTTCCGCTTTTCGATCCTAAAAAGGTACGCAATGAACTACTACATCTTGTTTCAACTGAATTACAACGATTAGACATTTTTTTTTCTATTTTATGTCAAATTGTTGTGAAAATGGAGGTAGTATTATAGAACAATAACATTTAAACCACTTCATTTCTACCTACCTACAACATGTTCTCTAGATCAATATAGAGACATAGATCTATCACAATATATTGGTTACCCTTTTAGACGTTTTCTTTGCTACATTAAAACGTTCTTTTTTTTAGAGCTTTTGTGGTCGAATTAACAAAAAAAAAAAAGTCTCACTTGTCGAGACACAACTTTGACCGTTAATAACTATAATTATGATTAATGAAAAATTACAAAAACTAGATATTAATATATTATTTAACGAGACGAATCTAACGAGATCCCATTTGAATATATTTTTTTTATGTGTAAAGTGCAAAACTTGGTCAAAATGCTTCTTGTAAATAGTGGAATTGTCAAACTGGGACAACTAAAAGAAAACCGAGGAAGTACTTTGTATTTAATTTCTTGCATTCTATTTGGAGTAAATAAGATTTGAAATCATACGATAAAAGAATTGAATAAATTGTTGGGCTTATTATTAGCCTCCTAATATTTAACTGAGATTATTGATAAAACAATACTTGGAATTAGTAGTATTAGGCTTGATATGAAAGAAGAAGAGGAAAAAAAAAACCCTCTAACATAGCACAATTTGATGTAGAATATTACAATATAAGATTGGTTATGACAACTGAAGGGTTAGATAATCACATACCTCAATTTTTTTGGTGTTGTAAGTGTCACTATATGGAGAAAGTTGAGATGGAGGTAGAGCTTATGTTTAAGGTAATTGATTACACCAAATACAGCAAATAGATGGGAAACGAATAACATATGTGTGACTTTTAAATCTTTTGTAAGGCGGACTAGATAGTATGGACGTAGAGTAATTTCAATTTGACACGCGATTAACAAAAAACGTAGATTAATAAATTACATGTTTTGCGCAAAGTGCAACTTCTTAAGTAGTCCATTCACCCATTTTTCTACTTCAATCATTCAATATAATCTTTAAAGTAATAATTACTAAAGACTAACATATTAGATTAAGGTTTCACCCCTAAAAAAAAACACTGGTATTAAGGTAGTTTTTATCATTTTTTAAATGTTTAGAAAGTCATAAGGCAAGCAATGTAAATAATTCCCAATCTCGGTGAAATCAGGAAAAAATCTGACATATAAAGTTACCTCCCATCAACTGGGTTTTCAACACTATTAATGAGGGCAATATGAACTTTTCAATTCCACAAGTTATAAGTGAATTGGATAGCTCTCTATTTAGTGTAGTTATTGTAACAAGATTTTCAAATTTTTGTTAACTCTCTGTGTTACTTTATATTTGTTTCACTTTTATTAATCTATCTTTCACAAAAAATCTAAATTAAACAAATTGAGACGATTAGAAGTCATTATATCCATGCTAATTTCCGCATCGTTTCCACACATAATGATGGTCACAGTTAAGGATGGCAATTAATTTGGATTCAACCCTAGTCCGCTTCAATCCGAGGGAAAAATCCGTTTCAAGTTCCGACTCAATTAAAAAAATCCGATCGTTGGAGGAGGGTCGGAGTCGGATCTCACAAAAAATCGGACTATCCGATTCGACTCTGACTTTTATTCTATTTTATCATTCAATTTATATTTGTTAGGCCTATTTCTTATAGTTTATAGTCAAAATATTTCATTTATTAAAAAGACTAAATATAAAAATGGTATGGGAAAAACATTTTAAATAGGGATATTTTTTTAATAAAAATTATATTAAGTGAAAAAAATCGAAGTCGGGTCAGATCGGGAGTCTGGATGTCGATTTTAAATCCGACTTCCTAAGGGTCAGAGGTCGAGTTATAATCTAATACGCTCTGAGTCCGACCGTTAGTCATCTTATTCCAGTTCTCACAAACTCAACAAGTACATTGTTCATTAGCCATTATATTCAAGGCCTAGGTACATAAGTAACCGCATTTTGTTGCAAATGAAACTATAAATTGGTCAACCAATACAATTGTGTTACCGAATGGAATCGAGCTTAAAATCCGAAATTCAAGACAGGTACAACAAACTAACAACTTCTTCACTTTGAATTGGTAATCGTCTATACAAAATTTGTAATTACTACTCAGTAGTAAATTAATCCTAAAATAAAAAAAAAAAAAACAAACAAAAAAAAATCAGCAATTTTGCAACTCTTTTCCAAAATTGCCACCAATCAGACTGAAGCCAAATTCTCGATACTGCACGTTTAACATACCGCGCCAATAACCGCGTACTCCCCGAGTATCCACGTGTTAGGCAACAGGCCTCCAACAACGGTGGCAAAAGAGCCAAAAACCCGTCCCCACCACAAATGATGCTGTCGCAACACCCGAAGCCACCGCGGGTGGGGGACCCACCATTTGTTCTCTTCTTTCCATACTTTAACAACGATCTCAACGCACAGGCACAGCCCATGCAGCGGAAAACACGTCACCTCGAACGTGGGCCCCACGCGCCCTAAGTAGTAGAAAATGAGCTCGTGCATGATTGCTGACACTACAAACGTGGCCAACACTGCTACAAGCGACGCATTTTTGCGCCCGAAAAATCTGGAAAAGTATTCAGCAGTTGGAACGTACACAGTTGGCCTGAGTATGCTTGTTACCATCAAATTCCATCTTTTGCCCCAAAAATCTTGGAGTGATGTTGATAAAAGTGGCTCATTGAATTGGGGTTCTAACTCTAAGCCTAAGAAAGAGTTTGCAATTTTTGCAACAATTGCTAACACTATTTCTAGTCCAAAATAAATGTGGAAAAAATAKACCAACCATAATAATTTTGGGTGTATTTGATCACTATATTCATAAACTTTGATCATGAGGATTAAGAGGGCACCTTTGATTAGGTAATTCCAAGGTGATTTTTGTGGATTTTGAGAAGATGGGATTGAATTAATTTGTGCTTTRTGATCTGGGTCATGTTTMATATCTGATTTTTGTGAGTTTTTGTGATTTGGGTATGAATTATTCTGTGGTTTATGATCTGGGTTTTGTTTATTTTCTGATTTTTTGGAGTTTTTATGATCTGGGTTTTGTATTTTGATTGGTAAGCAAGAAACTGCTATGAAAAGAGGGAATGAGATTGGAGGATTAAAGCATAAAGGAGGTTTACCAAATGCAAAAAGTAACAGCTTGAAATTTGCAAGCCATGATATGAAAAATGCAGTGAAACCACAAAAATGAATTGATGTAAGATTAAGTGGCAAAATTAAGAACAGAATGATTACTGGAAATATTGCTACTAATCTTGTACAACCTCTTGATGTAATCTTGCCAATAACATAACAATAACTCAATGACACAACTATTGATAACCACACCTTACCTAAGTTCCTTAGCTCATCTTGTGCTAACTCCACCTCCATTGTATCCCAAAATTCTTAATTGATGCCGGTTTCGCCGAAATTAACAATGGATTGATATTATTTGTGTGCCTCTCTCAGTCTCTTGCTTGAGTAATCACTCAATTTGATTAATCTTATATGGTTTAGGAAAGTTAGATTATTTGATGAGTTGACAAATATTAAAGTGGGAATTTGATCATCTAGATATCAGACCAAAGGCCAAAAAGTGGTTAGAAGGTGCTAGGAAACAACATAACTACCRCAATTTTGTCTGCTTTGGCCATATCTGCTGTTGTTTGTTTCACACTGAGAACAATGAGAATGTAATTTTTGGTGATTTTGTTATGTGATGTTTATATTGGTCTATGAATGTATATGTCTGGCCCAGATGACATAGGATTTTCTGATGAATATTTATGGCTTCATCCCCACTTAACCATTTATTATTCTCCATAYGTAAACTTCGACCCTTCCAAAAGTCGGATTTCAAATTATAAAATTGAATCTWAATTSATTTGAACTCACAATAYGAGTTATATCAAATTAATTGAGCTGTATTGGAATCAAATTAATTAAGGAAGTTAGATGAAAACTAATACRAACGACCTAATATGAATAAATACGAAAAACAATACGAACGACCTAACATGAATAAATACGAAAATCAATWTGAACAACCTAACGGGAATTATGAGCAAAGAAATGGAGAGTACTCAAGTCGTACACGTCTATTCGTACTGAAAATCAACAAATGAATCATAGTTTTAGAAGATTATTAAATGACAGCAAAAACATTATTGTGATAAATGTGGCTATTAAAGCCTTTGATTGGTAAGTTTTATTGGGACCATCAGCATAACAATAATGAGAATAAAATAAAGGATAACAGGWTTAACAATA
The DNA here is from genome assembly GCA_008642245.1 of Bassia scoparia. Classification (NCBI taxonomy): domain Eukaryota; kingdom Viridiplantae; phylum Streptophyta; class Magnoliopsida; order Caryophyllales; family Amaranthaceae; genus Bassia; species Bassia scoparia. The sequence goes on along the minus strand of SNQN01010491.1, from coordinate 8,769 downwards.
TTATAGAAGCTTTGAATGAGAAAATTAATTCTAATCATTGGATTCTGAATGAACAAGAGAATATCAACTCAATCTCACTGATGACAACATTGTCCGTTACATAWTAACACGAAAAACTGAACTCGATTATGCTTAATCACATAATTGCATGAACAATGTTTGAGATCAGGAGGACACCCTTTCAATGATTCACTGATAAGTAAAGACTTCTTGAGTCGAATTTCATCACCTCCGAAAAAACAAAGCTTGTATATTTYGAAGAACAATGGATAAACTATAAGCAGAGACTAGTGACAGTTGCGTACTACATTAGTTAGTTTTAAGAAAATTTACAAACAAAACTGTGGAGCCTTCAAGACTGCTGYTGTAGCTCGTACACCTGCATGTATGCCTCAGAAAGAGCAACCATTTGCGGAAGAGTTTCTGAAACATGCAAATCCTGCACCTCGTACCTGGAGCATTCACAGATTCAAAAGRCAAAGTAAGCAAGCCAGAAAACACGAGGCGATTAGGAAAAATTCAAATAAATTAAGAAAGAGAAGGCAAAAGCAACAAGGCGGGAAGGCCAGGAGAGCTATACTAGAAAGTAATTGTCACATTTCTCTAAGATAATTCTAGGATATGAATCAAATTTCAAACATATCATTATTGAATGGGACACATAAAATGTTTTATCGTAAACTGACAACAGATCCTTATTCACGAGGAATCAAGATGAAATGACAATACTTTGAACAGGCTCCTTGAGGATTAGAGGGAGCATATAGTTATGAGACATCATAAAATATTAATAGATTACCATTGTTCCTCTGACTTCCTTTGAACGAATACCCTGTATGATCCTTCACTAGGCTTGCCTTCATGAACAATATTTGCAATCAAGTCATATTTTGTCCGTGATTTCTCAATGTCTTTCTGCAGCGATTTCTCGTCAGCTATATGTGGTGATGTCTTATTGTCTTTTGCAGCTTTCTTTGGCACGGGCAGAGGAATATAAATCCTTCAGCTCAAGTTAACAGGAAAATTAACTGGAATAAAACAATAGAAACCTGATCAGGGCGTTGGAATAAAAATATGACGCCAAAAAATAGTAAAAACAAAATATGTGCACGGTAAACTCCTTAAAGGTCAAACATGTGCATAGAGATTCTACTGGTCTAATGTAATTATCAAATGATGCTTTACAAGAAATAGTACAAACAGATGGCTAGCTTTCCTTCTACTTGTTAAATGACTTTATGTACCTCAGCAAGTGGATTAGTACATTAACAATCAAACATAATGAAATCAGATTGTTATGAAACCAAGACATACAAAGCAAGGCTGACAAAATACTGCAGAGTGAAGTAGAAAAGAAAAAAACACAGATAAAGTTTGCAACCCCCCTTTGTGATCTTTCTATCATGTAAGCAAAATAATGGCAGATACATACAAGGTGGGATAATCTTTTCAACAAAAAGTTGTTCTTAGTGAATCGACGCGATGTGCAGAATTATGTAAGGTGGCAGTTTGGTAACCCGATATCAGCCTAGCTATTTGAGGGCGCACGACTTCTGTTATGGTCTTCCCCATCAACTCTCAATGGTCTTGAAAGTGGCACTAGGACAGAAAAAACAAAAAACAATGAGGAAAAGTTAATCAGAAATGAAAATATAAAGGGGAAGAGATGCATGTAATAGAAGGAGTGAACAAGAGACACAGACATGGATGACAGTATGCCACTCCCCCAGGGCGACTTTTATGCTCAGAAAATAAAGATTTAGCCAGCTGCAACTACAAGCCATTATTTTTCAACAATTACATAGCCAGCTAGCACTTTTACATGCTAGGGCCTCGTTTGGTTGCAYTTTACTTCCATGGGAATTTTGAATTCCTGGGAAATACATATTTGCTATGTTGTTTGGTTGGTCTAAACAGTGTAAATTGTACGATTACATACCCAATCCCCCCTTGGTCATTCAAAATTCCTAGGAAGTAAAATTTCCTAGATCTCAACCAAACACAATTAGCCAATTCCCATGAAAWACATGAGGGGAGTCAATTCCCACAAATTGTAAATTACCATGGGAAATTAATACCCCATGACAACCAAACAAGGCCTGAAGTCCTGAAATGTGACCATTACCAAAACATCTAGGTCATAATGAACTAATAGCACAAGCAATATGACATGGTCAAAAAGACCCAACATCATAATCATCTTAACCTATTCACTATTGCATCGACGGGGAATCCAACAGCTAATTCCCCACCCAGATAATGTTAACATTCATTAAAAATCAAAGGTATTCCTCATAAGTTCATTGCCTAGAGTAGAGCCACAGAAAAATCAAAAGACGTGAATCACGTGATCCATCAAAAAATATTTCAGGAAAGAGAACAGARGATACTATCATGTAGATGTACTGCCATTGTATCTCCACGATGAAGTACTTTCACTTAGCAGGGCGAACAATAAATAAATTATGTATTCCTCGGTGCTTTAAAGGAAAGCAATACGAATAAGTTCTAACAGAGATCACAAAGCAGATAAAAGTTGAGGTCCAAATGTACACAAATTACTTGTTCTCAGGCAGGTCATACTTAAACAAATCCACACAGCAACATACAATTATCCACCCACTGTATTCCCCCAAAAACTGAACATWGAATCACCTTTAAATGAAATAATTTGAGATATAAGCACACTTAGCTCAATTTTTGAGCAATCAAGCATTAGGTACCTGAGGGATGATATTTTTCTCCATCACATCTTTAAAAAGTGGCGGAGGCGGCAAATCAAGACCAAGCATTAAAAATGGCATTTTGAACGTTTCTTTGACAACATTAGGATTTCCAGATCCACCATTCTGATCGTCACCATTTCTATCCACAACACCTTTACTCTGAAGTTCTTTTTCAACCTCTAGTTCTCCCTGTTGTCGAAATCAAGTTAGATTGGACCTACATATTAGCATATAATGAAATTTGACCTACAAATTAGCATGTAATGAAATGGTACATAGATGAAAAGGTTACCTGGAAACATTCATAGATGATGCTTGTATTTTTCTTTGAACTTCTCAGATCTGTGTGAAGGGTATTAAGGAGCCAAGACACAAACTCAACTGGGTCAGATTGAGCACCAATACGAAATCGCTTTTTACTGGCTTTCATCACAGCCTGCAAGAACTCATGGGGGCTTACCTAAGATGAAAGAAAAGTTTTATACAAACTGCATTAGCAAGCAAAATATATCATAAATAAAAAGTGCAACAAAAGTACCAAACCATTTTTATACCTGTCCTTTAAAATTTCTTGCATGCCAGACTTTACGAGTGAGCTCCCCAAAACGATGAACCAGGGGAGATTTACAATGTTGGTAATTCTCTGGGATCAGGAAGAAATTCCTCAAGGGTGTAACACGCATAAGTGCTTGTATTGTAACATTAACAAAATCAGTCTCCTTAATGTTATTTAGCCCGACCTAAAAACAGAAAATTTTTAAATGTTCATCAAAGTTGCAACATAGCATTACAAATTGAATACAAAACTCTTAACACATAGATGAAGAAAAAGAATCAAAAGTTATTTCATGGCAGTTTAGATGTAGGGCACACCAATCCAGGAAGGTAGTCAGAACCATCAAGAGCTCTAGCCCACAGCTTGCTTTTATCTAAAAGTTCAACTTGTTCTCTGTTAAACCTGTATTTTGAAAACAGAAGGATCAGCAAAAACGTATCATAAATTGATAGCCACAAAGTCATATAGAAATCATGTTACAGGTTTGGGCACACAACATACATAAAATGCATATATTAAATGCAAACATATGACAAAAGGAAAAGGATGATGTGAAACAAACCTTGGATTTAGAACATGTCGGATATCATCTAATGATGGGTCATTGATCTCATAACCATCAGGCAGACAATAAACCTTTTCCGTCTTTAGATTAATGTATACATGATGCCCTGCCTCCAAGCTATGTGTATATGCATGAGACTTCGGGCCCCTTCCTTGGAAATACTTGCCACAAACCAAACATGCATACACGTTCAAGTTTGTCAAGGAAATTGAGCAAAACTTCTCAAAATCAAAATCTAGAACCTGCAAGACAAGCAAGTAATCAGATCAGAATTCCATGAAACACCAATAATAACATCAAAAAGTATTTCAATAACAAAAAATTATTCCCAAATTTCTATGGTGAAAAATACCAAGGTCTATGGATATACCAAAGACCTTGCTACCACAAACAAAAAWACAAAACAAAAAAGAAAGTTGGAGAAAATGAACAGYTATTTCAATTAAACCAAGAAAACAACCYTAACACTATGTTTGGATAAYAGAGGAGGAGGGRAAGGGAGGGAAGAGAAAGGGAGGCAAAATTGAAATAGCTTTTYCCCTCCAAATCTCTCCAAATTTGGAGGGATTAAGCTTATTGAAGGAGGGAAAAAGTATCCCTCTCCCTCCCTTTCCCTCTCCTAAACCTTTTCCCAAACAWAAGAAATTATCCCCCTCCCTTTCTCTTCCCTTCCTTACCTTCCATTTTTTGTTATCCAAACATAGAGCAATAGATGGTATTATAAAACTTATAACTGAAATTCTTCACATAGTTCACAAGCAAGTCACAACAAAAGCTGAATTTTATCTCTGCAAAGAACCTCAGGCCCTCAGCAGAATAAGATAAGAAAAAATTGGTTTACAGAAAACCTATCCACTTCATTTAAACCAAGAAAACAAGCTCCAATAAATGAAATTATATTCTAATAAATGGAACTCTTAGCTCTCAATTGTAGGRGGTGAAGGAGGAAGATCTTTGTGGATGACTTCCAGGAATAATCATTTTTGGTTCATGTTAGCCGACCCCACTTATGGGACTAAGGTTTTGATTGATTCATAAATGAAACTCTTCACATAGTTCACAACAATAACTAAATTTTTTTTTCTGCAAAAAATCTCATACCGTACTATACATTCCAGCTTTAGGGTTAAGATAAGAAAAACATTGGTTTGAAGAAAACCTATCTAGTTTAATTGATGTCATTCTCATCTTGACAATCTTACTCTTCATAGCTTCAATATAAACCCTGATTGCAGTTGATCTTCTCACACTATTTACATCATTTCTCCCAAAGTAGGGTGACTAGGTCATGTAAGGAAATCCAATTGGAAACTCAATAGGTAAACTTTACGGACATCCAATATCAAGCATCCAATCAAAAGACAATATGAGCCATTTTAATTGCACGCTGCCCGAAAATTACAAGCAGGCATTCTCAGGTTATAAAAGCAATAATTAGGTCCTCCCATGGCTCCAAAACCACTAACAAACCTAAGTTTCAAGAGAAATCTCATTATCAAAGCAAATCACCCATTATCTAGTAGAAGTACATCTAATCAAAAAGGCCAACTAACATTTAAACCACTCTCAATTAAATATCCTGGATGTCATAGTATAACTCTAACTACAGAATTCAATAAACATACTTTCGCTAATAAAAAGCCTTCAAACAACATATCAAACAACCAATATAATAACCTTACAAACCATATGTTGCAATCATATACTATATATATAAACCATAAATAGGCAAGGAGGAGATGAATCACAGTACCTGTCTGTATACGTATCAAGATATGGCAATCCCCCTGACCTCCACCAAACGACTGCGCCTTTTGATAAAACACTGGAATCATCCTCATCTTCATCGTCCTCATTATCCTCAACCGCTCGATTAACACGGCCATTTCGCTCCGCCTCTCTTGCCATTCCCTCTTCCCTCACGCCTTCGCATCGCATCCCTCCTCCTCTCCTCCTCTTCCTCATCATTCTCCATCATATTGTAAGCAAGAGGAAGAAGCGGGTTTCTTCAAAAGCATGCACCTTGGGCGACCCAACTCTTCTCTTCTTCCCACCACCTTCTGCGCTCTTTCTCACCATCAGTTCTCTTCCTCTCTCTCTCTACTCACCATCTTATTTCTCACAAAGGTTTTCAAATCAACTTAATCTGCAATCCGAAGTACCCAAATTAGTTCTTTAATCCCAAACAGCTACAAAACACAAATAACCCCAGAATTCAAGAATCAATGTTAAATGCATACTTCAAATGCATCAAATTCGAAGTAATTGTCAATATTCATTCAACACATAACTTAAAACAACAGCATGAATTGAGTTGCAGAAGTGATTCGTAACAATGGCATACGAATTTCTAAACTGGCAATAAAATAAATTAAACTAAGTGGATAATACAACAGTACATTAACTATAATATTATGCTTAAAATTGCAACAGAATCATCGAGAAAAAAGAAGAAGAAAGGAATCAGTTACGAACTTGCGCTGCGAGATGAGTAAAGGAGATTCGTTAATCAGACGACGACGTCTCGTGTAATTATGGGTTATGAACAATTTTTTGATTCTGATTGGAAAAACGAAGATCATGTTAAATGAATTATGGACATAGAGCCATGAAGTAATGTATATCAATGGCCCATCTCTCGTTTTGGAGTCCGGTTTTTTAAATGCGGATTTTTGGATATCGATCTGTAGAAAAACTCGATATGATTGATTTTATTTGATGACAACTTGTTGGATACGGATCACCAATTTAAGAAGAAATAGGTCTTAAATATTGTATCACCTCACATCATGTTTTTGAACTAGATTTGTGATTATAAAAACAGTGTGGTTAGAGAAGTTCCTCGTTGATGTTTTTCAATTGTATTTCACATTTTAATACAATGTGAATTATACAATTCGTGAGTTATAATATTAAAACGATAAGCATGTTATAGCGGGATGCCAGGTCTATGCTCACGAATAGGTTTAAGAGCGTTATTCAATGACATTTTGTAATAATCTCAACTAAGATTTGTTGAGATATACAAAAATGACATTGAATAGCCTCCTAAATGCTATTCGCGAGATGACTAGGAATTGACACCCGCACTAGATTAGATTTAAAGAAAAGGTTAAATGTAACATGTTTATATATGAACTAAAGAAAATCTCATGTCTACCCTCTTCAACTTCACCCAATCAAATGAAAGAACACAACTACATCTTCTAAGAGCACTAACAATGACTTCTTTCCCCACGGCATGATAAACCACTCACTAATTTGGATAACATGCCCACTCACGGGGATAAGCGTCATTTTATATAAAAACGATATAGATAATCTTATTTTCACATAGACAACCTCATTTTTCACATAGACAACTATTAATAACTAGTAGATAACCATATAAATTCATAGACAACCATTTACAATATAAAAGATGACATCTGACGGTGGGGACCCACATCCCTGTTTGCTGTCTGCTGTTTGCTGGCCTACGATTTTCTTTTTTTTTTCACTTTTACCCAAGGGGCATAGACAACCTTATTTTTCACATAGACAACCTTCTTTTATGTGATGTAGTATGAGAGACTAATTTTATCCCTACTTCAGTTAGAGGGATATAGTTCCTCCTCCTTTCCTATAAGTCTTTTAGCTACTTTTTTTGGTCTCCTCATGAATGCTAGTACGAAGTAATTGGGAAAGAATACTTTTAGGGAAAGAAAATAGGAGTTTCCTTTCTATGGAAATGGAAAGGAACTAATTTATCGGCCCGAGTGCCATGCAACTTGCATGAATTACAAACCAACAGAGAAAGGGTACAGTTACACTTTGTGTAACCTTGGCCCACATACACAAAGATTCCCTGGCATTGTGATTGGTTCATTACAAAGGAGTCCACTTGCTTCCATTTTGAATTTTCATTTTAAATTTCAATCAATTTTCAAATTTGAAATTCAAATAATATTAGTTTAACTTTAATTTTATTTATTTTAATGGATTTATTTATTTTTACATTTAATTTTATTTTAATCAATTTCCAGTTTTTTTTGTATTGCCGGCGACTCAGACCAACTCCGACCGTCGGTGACGTTTGCCGACCATCGGCGACCATCGTCGTCCATCGCTGACGTTCGTAGACGACCACCAACCACCGCCGACCAAGCTTCCCCCTCCGATGTGCTTCAACGCCGGCATACCTCTTAGTACACTAGTTCCTCCCATTTCAAATGCAAATCTGTAAAAATAATGATTGAAGATGAATATAACAATGCAATTGATGCCTGCCGCGACAACCTCCCCCCTTTCGACGGCTGGTTATTCGCCGGCGAAGAAAAGCAAACCATAACTTATAATTTGCTCCAGCGAATTTGCTCCGATGATGGTTGATTTTCGGTTGTTTGTATTTGGAATAATTATTTCGTCTGAAAATCAATGGAGGCAAACCCTGGTGACAGTGAAACCTACTACGAATTTGCTCCAGAAGTTTTGCGTCGGCGATGGTCATCGTTGTGAAGGTGGATCGTTTTTTCATTTGTTTCTTCGATATCGTAATTGAAAAGTCAAGTATATAGCCCAAACTTAATTATGGTGAAAAAAGGACAATAACTGTATTTTGAGGATCAAAATTAATTTTTGAGGATGTAAATGATATATTTGAGAACGTAAATATGCATTACCTATTCTTGGACAAGTAGTTTAATACTAATTAATGCTTTGTCTCCTTGCTTGGGAATGTAAATAAGCATGCATTATTAATCATTTTCCCACCAACTTTCCATATTCAATTCCAACAGTAATTAAGTACTAACCATCCATAAGTAATAATTAGACTGATTTAATTTCTAAGTTTCGGAGGAATCGGAAACTAATTTTTTTTCCGATCTTTTAAAACAAAATGTTACAAGCTTACAAAAAATACTATTATCTCCTTTTAATTT
>SNQN01010490.1:0-17269 GCA_008642245.1 Bassia scoparia | reverse complement strand
CTCGATGTAGTACCAAGCCGCGCGCCCGCTATACGCGAGGGCGCGGCCCACGTCCTACTGTTATGGTCTTGCTAGTTTTGAGATAAACTTATGGTGAACTCAACTCTTCTCTAGTTAGCACTCCCGAAAACCCCTCTGGAAAGAAAACATTTGTGAAATCATTCACCACTATAACATGCTCTATTCTTTTACTCTCCTCACGCTCAAGTCTTTCACACAACAGAAATATACTGGATAACCTTTAACTAATAACTCGTAACTTTCATAATACAAACTAGTCCCCAACTTTTCGATTTCTTAAGACTCCTATGGGTCACACTCTTCTCCACTAATCCCTTACGTATGATTTCAGTAATTCACAATCTCACGTAGCCATGTATATCCCAAGTTAATTCATTCCCAAAGACATCCAAGTTTGTTAAGTCGACTCAAAGAGGTTAAATGGAAAAACGGTTTCCTCGGTGTTTAAGGATAAGCCTTCATGGAATTTATCACAAGGGATGACTGCGCCCGTAGGCAAGTAAACGGATAAAACAATAGGGCTCGGAAAAGAAAAAGTTATTTGGGTGACAACAAGTGTGGAAACAAGAGAATAAGTAACATCAGGATCAAACAAAGTTTTAACAGGGATATAATAGATAAAATGGATAGAGAAGGTTCTGGTGACAACTTTATTAGAGGACTTTTCAGCCTCCTTTCTGCCCATTGGTTACAGACGCCCAGTAGCATTGCCGATTTCTTGACGAGCTCTTTTGGTTTGACTGCTTGGCATGAATTTTCTGTCTTCCCATTGGTTCTACCCTCCAGGAACATCATCAGATGGCTTCTCGTTACGCACTCTTTCCACTTGTCCAGCAGGTTGGTGATTCGGTAACCGATTTGGGATAAACTCATTCCTTAGCTCTTCCTTAAAGGTTTCCCATCAAAAGTTAGGTAGATTTTCAAAAATGTCTCTCCTTTGGGACCACCAAGCATCAGCAGTATCATGAAGATAAAATGAAGCACTTATTACTTTAATGTGCTCGGGACACTCTAAYGCTTTGAAGATTTTGTCAAACATTCTAATCCAACCTTCTAGGTAAGCAGGTTCCTCAAACCCAAAGAAATTCATCGGCTTCACTAAGGCTATGGACTTAAGTAATTTGCTGAAATGYATCAGCTCACTGCGTTGGAGCTTAGCAATGCTTTTAGCTACTTCTGAGTCCATAGAGTTCAGGGCAGCTTTTCCTACAGCATTTTGCTCTGACGCATCCTTGCCTAAGGAAATGGCTAACAACTTAATGGTTTCAGCTAAAGCGACAACGTTACGTTCCATTGTACTTCTACTCCTGGATAGACAGGCAAGTCTTTCAGATTTAGCGAAGAACACATAATCAGAACAAGTCTAGACTCATAATAGCAATATGTCATCCATACAGTGGTTTGGTTCAAAGGAGGTCTCAATGACCCTACTTCATTGTTCCAAACACAATCCAAAGAATCATGTATTAAGCATTAAATTGGAAATAATTCTCCAAGCAAGTGAAACACATAATGGTTAGGCACGAGCTCAGTGCACAAGCAAAAATGAGATAATATCGTAAAATGGAATTTTAATAATAATCCAGTAAAATAATAATAGATTGAAATACAATGTATAAACAAAAAGATGGAATAGACATATTACGTCAAGAATAAAATAAGTTGATAACAAAATCATATAAGATAATATAAAAGGTTTAATGAAATATCCAAAATAGTTGTCAACAGGATAAAAGAAAATTAGAATAAAAGCTAGGCGTGCAACCATAAATTTATTCATAAATTGTTATCAATGATAAATGAGTAAAGAATATCTAAAAACGAAAATACCCTTTTAAAAACTTTAGTAAAACGCGTTATCCTTTATTTGTTTAAACGAAAATAGGGTAATATAGAATGGAAAATAAGAGATAAAGTATCATAGCACTGTTACTTATTAAAATCTTAAAATCAACCAATTATACTACATACTAGGGAATAAGGCAAGGAATGTTCTAGCGATCTATGGTAATTTCTAAGATACTAGGGAATGACATTAGAAAGTCTATCCGTTTTCTCATCGTAACGTTCTTCATCAAAGTCAGTATCGTTCTCCTCGTCCGAGTCTTCGATGGTGACATCCCTATAGAGTGGATTCGAATTCTGAGTGCTCCTTTTTCCTTCAGTTGGGTTAACAATTTTGTCGACTACCTCATTGACGTCATCCTCTTCTCTTTTCGAAGAATCACTTGATGCGGTGTCATCCAAAATTCTTTGGAAAAATTTAATTTTATCTTCCTTATCTTGCGCTGCTTTATACTCCCGTATATAGCGTTGAAACTCTTCCGGTGGATTCGGGAGAGAAAATAAAATGTTATCCATCATTTCTATGACGTTGTCCTTCGGTTTTTCTATTTCTTGTGTTGACATACCTGACGTGTAATTAACTTCCCTCTACTAAAATAACGCGAGCGTAGGCAGAATACTACAATAATGTAAACCAAAACATAATTAAATGAAAAGCAATTTTTTCTTTTTTTTGTTTTAAAAGAAACAAAACAACATGTAAGAACGAGAATTATCTACGTAGAACTCTATTTTTAAATTTGAATTATATAAAAGACTTTGCAAGAACACCGACATGAAAATTTTGGTTTATAATATTGAATAATCAAAAGGTTTTATTTTGTAACAAAAATTATTTCGCGAAATAAGTGGTTTGTTTTAAAAAAAAAAAATTAGCACATCATACTCCCCTTAAAACGGAGTTACGTCCTCGGAACTCGAAAATCAGGTTAATAAACGTTCTGGTAAAAGGAAAATGGCATTGGGCATTGGGCAACTTCAAAATTGAAACAAGACACAAAAATCTTGTACCATTCAAACATTTATATAGTTAGATAATACATAGAACAATTATTCCAACCAAGCCATAAGAATGTAAGATTAAACACATAAATGTTCCCTTCCTAAACTACCCCAAGTTCTCTCCGAATTTGTTGAGAAGAAAGAAGGAAATTTCCTTATTAATATTGGATTGTTAAAAAATATTTTGTTTGCTAATGTTCAAGAAGAAAATATTGGAATTAAAACAGGTTTGTAAAAGAAGTCGGAAAGGAAATTTTTGGCTTTGTAAACTGCATACCACTTTTAAACACGCCCAATAATTCTCCCCTTTTTCCTGAAAAATATTTAGCTGAAAATACGGAGACATTACTGACATGTTACCGCCACGGCTTTTCAAAACGTTTAGGCAAAACAATTCTTGCAAGCAGGATTAATCAAACAAGGATATAGTCAACCAAAAAATTTATAAAATCCCAAAAAAATTATAAAATCGATTGACGAAGTTGGAACCTTTATGCGCCTTATCGCAGAAAACCATAATGAAATTCTTTTTAAAAACAACAAAATGGATCTAATACAAAGTCGTTACGCAAAGTCTACATTATTAAGCAAATTATTAAAGCTGATGATCGCGCTCTCTGCTCCACCCATCAAGGCTAGTCATTTGATTGCAAATCCTGTTAAAAATGTCTGCTCCCATAATTTCCAAGTTGAAATAAGGATCATCACAGGTCCACCAAAGGGAAGGAAACGATGGACGGACACACAAACACAAAAAGACACACAGATCAGGCAAAGCTGAGTACGTACCAAATCAAGACTCCAGGAAAGCAAACGTGCAGCACCTCCCCTAAAACTGGACATTACCAAGTTTACGACCACCTGGCCTTAAGAAACCCAAAGAAAAACCCCATTTTGGTGTTCAATAAACTTAGCAACATTGTACACATACAAAGTAATCCCAATCTCAAGAAACCATAATCATCAACTACCTTATTACATACAACTCCTCCCATACATTACAAATCCAAAGCCTGATTGCTTCTGTTAACTAGCATTGTACCTGCAAAATACTTTACTCGCACTCCAATATAAGACTCAATACATTTCATTACATTGTTAAGATATGAGCAACAACAAGAGTGCCCAAAAACCCATGTCAAATTTAGGAACATCAACCAGACAATCAAGTTCATCAGACACAAGTGCCACAGAACCCATGCCTTCGCCCGTCGCAAAGGCATCAAAACCAGTAAACATGATAAGCGAGACGGGCGCGACTCCGTCACCATTAGTTAGATCAGATCTCAAACTAACCCCAATTGAATAAAACCCGTTATAAAATAGTGAAGAAGACGCTTTGATCAAACGGCTCTCGGAAGGAAGCCGAAATATAGTCGCAACCCCAACCCCTGAATGTTAAATCCTTATTTACCCGTGCACAAGTCTAGAGTTTATTGCCATTCTGTTTATATTTAGCCTTGTTAATAATGAAAGTTATATGACTCACAAAACAAAACCACAATCACATTGAAATTCGTTTTTAAACACGAAACCGTACTTTAATTATAAACTTGTTGGACAAAGCCACTAAACCTCGTCATTAAGACTTGAACACTTCCTTTACTCGATTCACACATCATATTCATGAACGAGTTATAAAAATACTCATGGGGTAAGTTACACTTGACCCCACTAATTCATCCTTTAATTATAGACAACGCTCATGAAGCATTTTTACTTGACTCCACTTAACCCATCAACAGACCAAGACCAACTTATTATAGCAAATAAAACTAATATCAATCATCATGATCAAACCTCGTATGAACAAACAAATCGCTCAACATTCCACGGTCTCACAATTTGTGGGATCCAGAAACCACAAAAATAGAATGACTGTTCGGTGACTCCCAAAACAATATCGAAGGAAACATAACATCAAGCGATTTCTCTAATAGCACCTACCTTGAAAGCCAGATTGAATAAATAGTCATAATCGCATATACTCAGAAATCGAACCTCTATGATAAGGTCTCCTCTTATATTCATTTTACAAAACGTAGAAATCAATACCACCTTGCACATAAGTCAACTGTCGTGACTAAGCCTTTATGTAGCATATATTTGCGAAGAGTCTTACAAGCCTCCGACCAAAACCATTCGAAAACCCATACTGTTTTATACCCACAAAAACCTCATTAATAGTAAAAATATATCCTTATCCACTAATTAGTTCTAGTTTTAAAAATCATGAAAAATATATCTTTTAAACAAGAACTCAGCCTCGGTTAATTTCATTTAATGAAAATCTGAAAATTTTCTTTTTCGTCCAAAAAACCTTTCAAACAATTCAAAGACATGCTAAAATACTAGTATACATATATATATTTAAGTTCTATTGATGTGAAAAGTGAAAAAAACCCATTATATCTCAATACTTAAGTAGCCTCAAAAATATTTATTAACAATCTGAAATTAATTAAAAACTGCATAAAAACAAGCGTTTAAGTTTGTATACATGTATAATAATTCCAATAAAACAAGTTTATTTCATACAAAAGCATGATTTAGGATCATTAAAACGTCAAAATTCATTAGTAATTTAAATCTAAATTCACTTAAAGCTATAAAAATTCAAACTTTTTAGTGTTAAACCAATTTTATACAAACCGCGCAAACCACTCAGTATTAATTAATCCTTAAGCCTTGAGAAACTATGAGAAGAGTCCACAATTTTAATATGCCCCTAATTTATAATTAAACAAATCTGAAAATTTCCATTCAAATTAAAATCATCAAAACAAGTTAATAATACTAACAACATATTCAAAATAATTGTATAAGTAATTGGTTGTGAAATTAAAATTCAACGCAATTCAAATTATGAATTAACATGGAAAGGAAGAATAAAGCAAGAGGAGAAAGGGGAAGAGGGAGGACCGACAACCGAGGGTGGCGGCCAGCAGGGGCGGCGGTCAGGAGTGGCGGCAGCAGCAGCGACCAACGCACAGCGCAGCAACCACACTGCAGCGACAACAACCACACGACATCAACCACCAGTATAGCAGCGGCAGAACGACCCAGCAGCGCCTCCGACGAACCCTCACAGGCAGCAGCACCACCAGTACAACAGCCCCCCCCCCTCTCTCTCTCTCGTGTCTCTGCCTCGGCTTCTCTCTCTCTCTCTCTTTTTTTTTTTTGAAAGACTGAATGGAAGGTTGCGTGAATAGTGATGAAGGAGTAAGGGGAATTAAAACCCTTTTTAATAAATTTGGTTTTATTTAGATAGATTTGAATATTTTTTTTTGAATAAAATAAAATAAATCCAACTAAAATTAAATTTATAAAATATATCTTAAGCGAAGATAATAAAAATTAAATAGGATTTAAATAAATCGTATCGTTTTGTAACATAATTGTTTTATATTTGTAAGAAAATATAATTATAAATATCCGAAAATTACGGGGGATTACACTGCAGAACTCGTCGAGCTACACTAGCACTAAAAAGAAGCTAAGCATTGAGTATTAGTGTGTTCTTTTACCTCAACATCGACGACTTTCCTCTTTCCTTTCCCCTCGGACTTTCTGGGTMCATCATCAGGAATATCCTAGGACACAAAAAAAGAGGATGAAATAAAGACACAAGCCCTACACAAACACAAATGAACTGTACGCATACTCATAATCAGTTCATGATCCACCTTCAAGTAATCCCAACAAAAGTTGTAAAGAAGCAGATCAGTTCAAACATAATGAGTTCATGGGCAGCGCATAACAAATTCAGCCCAAAATTCCACTTTAACAAATTCAGATGAATCTCCTCTCCACTCTAACAAATTCAGGTCATAATTTCCAAAATAATCAGTCATGACCAACACAAACACAACATCATCAGTTTTATGCATTCTGGGTGCATCATAAGGAATATCTTAGGACAAAAAAAAAGGGATGAAATAAGGACATAAGCCCTACACAAAAACAAAACCATAAGAAACAAAAAAGTAGTTTTATATACCTTAACCTCGACTGCTTTCCTCTTCCCTTTCCCGTCGGACTTCTTGGAAGCAGCCTTCCCTTTCTTCCCCTTGCCCTAGGGCATGGTTTCATTGTCTTCTAACGAACCACTTCTAGATGCTGACCTGTAACATCTCCAACCTGTCTCAGCAATGGTTTTGAATCTAGAATTTCTTGGCCGACCTCTTCTTCTCGGTATGGGAGGGTCCTTTATGCCCACACCCTCAGTGTTTTCACTGCAAGCAGTTTCCCTAGCACCGTTCCCTTGAACCTCACTGCACTGTGACTGCAAAGCAGCAGTTGGACTCCTGGAGTTGTCGCCTTCAACATCCAACATGAATTCACCGTCTGGCTCGAGCATTCCATTTGACTCGGCTTGTGAAGTGGCACTCTTGTTTCTCTTACTTTCAGCGGCAAGAGCTGCCTCTAGTTCTTCACGAATTCTCTGCAGCCTTTGAGCACAATTTGTGTGCATCTCTCAGATTTCACAGCTTCATCTGTAAGGGTGTCAAATGCTGCAACTAGTCGGTCAAGGCGTTTTACCTCTTCTGTGCGGCTCAGGTCGTCGTATGCAACCCGGATTGATGTGTGTTTTCTCACTACATCCCTCCTCCAACGACGCAAAATGTACTTCTGAGGTGGCTGTTCTGTCTCCAAGTGGTCATACAGTCTAATGAGATGGTGACACATTATCCCCTGTGTCTCAAACATCTTACAGTTGTAGATTGCTTCACGTGTTTTTGCATTGAAATTAACACGATAAAATGTTTTCTTGTCAGTCAAGACCCAGTGACGCCCTCCCTGCGGTAGCACCCAAACTCTGTCTCGGATCGCATATTCCGACATGACATCATCCACCTTCTTCTCCTCCTCTATAATCAGACAATTAGTCACCTTCTGACACTCCTTCTGCAGAACCTTGAACTTAGTTGTGGTGTAGATGTCACAAAATACGCGTTCAAAGCGATAGCCAGTAGAGAGATAGCGAAGGTACTTGGGGCCTTTCTCATTTGCTACCTTCTCCTGGTGTATATGCTTCTCAATGGCTGTCACATATCTTTCCCCAAACTCATGCAACAAAGTGTTCCGGCCCACAAACTGGTCAAAAAAACTGTGAATACTTTCGACACGCTGTGTGGACCTCATCCCAGCCCAAAAATGGTCAACTGAACTAACAGGAACCCCACATAGGAGCTTTATCTCTCATATCATGGAGATTATCTTATAGATATGATATATTCAACAACCTGTCGTGAAATCTTCACGTTAGTCCACTTCTACTCCCACCCCTGCTCAGGATCAGTACTCACGATAGCGTGTTATATATTAAGACTATAGAGCCATTAAGATTCTTCATGGCACAAATTTGAAAGTTCATAGGCATGTTGCCTTAGCAGTATGGGGTGTTATAGATAAATGAAGAGAACGACTCAAATAGGCAGGCTAAAAAAAAAATGCATCGATCACACATCATGCTACCTTGTGGTACTGTGTCCATATTTAAGGTGCAAGAAGAATTATAGTGATGCACTGAGAGTTTTTACTATTACTTATGAGTGAGAATTTACCTTTGATTTAGAATGGGCAAAAATTGCTTACATCGTGTATCATATGCCAGATTTTGGTACCTATAAGCTACAGGACTAGGTAAGTAAGGAATTCTAACCTATGCATCCGAACTTGTAAGGATGGCTTTCTGTCGAGGATATTGCGATTATAGCAGGATCTGCGGCGCTCGTATCTGCATGGAACCTGTTCTACGCGGGTTTTCATCCTCAAAGTAGTCGCTGGTTTGGGCGTGCTTAGATACTCGCCGGGGCAGCTCTTACCTGGTCATTCGCCCAACATAGTTATTCGCGACATTACAACAACTCGTCCTCACCAATGTGGTCGGAAAGACGCTTCAGCTTAAGCATGATCAATCGACTGGAAGCAGTTTGGGCCCACAGCAAATAAGGTTTGGTTGACTGTGATGATTTACACCACAGACACGGTGTTGGCAAGATGGCCATTGAGGGTGGACATGATTTTGTGGAGGTACGGTGCATCAGAGAGGTCTGTAAGCTACTACAAATTAGAATAAATCCTCATACCAGAAGAGTCCATGAGAGTGTAGCTGGATCTAGCGTCCACCACGGAGGTATTTGCGTTCATCATCTTTATAATTGACCGTGGATGCTTATGTGTTATGGGTACATATATTTTGGTCCATTCGTCATGCTGCTGAGTTGTGATACTCAAAATATGTGGGGGAGCGATTTGAATCCAGCTCTTACTACCATCTTATTCAACCTCACGATGAATATGTTCAGGTAGTGACAAGGTGCATGTCCTCAAATTCTGCGTCTATGATGAAGGCTATCACTTTAGTTGAAAACGTGCGCTTCTCTTTGTATGACGCCATGGCAGTTGTAGAGATAGGTATTCCTAGCAATGGGATATGACATACTGTTGAGTAGTGCTATTTCGCAAACTGCCTGACCATAATAGCTTTTATGCTCTTGCGTCAGATAGGTATTGCTCATTGGGTCGGAATGGGTACTTTGGAGTGGGCCTATAACTGGATGTTGACAATAGCGTCAGGCTTCTTAGGTGGACATTTTGGACACGAGTCGATGTATTAAAACCATCTTATACGTGATGTAGCCTTGAAGTGTTACTCAGTCCAAGATGACTGACAGATCAAAGCATGAAGCAAATACTCAAGCTACAGCACTAAAAACATTGGCTACGTTGAATTTCGAGAACTTAACTTATGATTGATTTCCTCTGGGCAACACTTATATTATTGTTCAACCTCAGAAGTAGGTATCGTTTCTCCCTTGCGCCTATTGCAGCCATGTGTGTTAGTTGTAACTTCCTATTTCAGAGTAAATCTTTCTGCTGCAAAAGTAATCCACATTTAGCCATGTGGTTGTGCTCCTTACGCTTTTCACTGCCTGGTTTGAGTACTTAAGAGTTTTCCTTTAAAACTTTCGTAACCGGCTAACCCTGTTATTGATGAGCATGTAAAGAGCTTTAATGAAAGCTCCTTGAACCTCTGTTTGGGTATCCTTCAATAAGAAAAACCATAATCATCAATCCCAGATGAGACTCCGATTGGTGACCGGAATAACTCCTAGCCTCATTGTGATCGGTAACATCGATTGTCTTACCCGTACTTCATCAGAGTATACGCTATCTACTTTTGCGCATCCAAATTCCACTTCCCCTTCTCCTTCCAACATCCTCAACCTCCTTCACTAATAGCGAACGCAGTCGATACTCAATATTTGCTCTCCTATTGCTCGACTTTTGTAGCTCTCAGAGTCATTCCCGTATCATAATTCGCACACAATTTCAATAACCATACACAATATGCATTGGTCTTTCTATCATGTCTATTAGTTGTAACACGGTGGCGCTCACATCGGAACTCACCAATTTTCAGTTGCGCCAAGTCTGAATTGCCACGCCAAATTCCTTCATTGGTGTATTTCCATCTACCTAGTAGTATAAGACAACATTTGATAAATTCAAGGTTTGCATGATCTTCTAAATGTCCATAACATGCAATGTAGGTTTCAGATTTAGTCTATAAGAATTTTACCAATAACAATAAGTAATCTATAAACAACCAATGAATAAGCTATAAATTAACAAAGACTCAAGGGACAAATAAATCACCTAAATAGAAATCATCCGAAACCAAAAACACATTTCTGAAATTGAAAGGCTGTAACAACTACTTACAGAAACCATAAACAAGCAAACAGCAAATGAGGGCATAATAACATTGGTAATCCTTAATTTGACTCGTTCAGTATTAATAATCCTTCAAATTTTGCTCAAAGATAAAAATGAGGTCAGTCAAAGATCAAATTTTGCAACAGTAAAAGAATTTTTTCCAAGAAAACATCACAATTGCTCCAAAATATTAAAAAAATTCAAACTTAATTAAGCTCAAAACAACAAAACCCAAAAGGCAAATATCTAACCCAACAAACCTCCAAAAAAAATCAATTTATGCAACAAACATACAATACAATACGCAACCCATCACAATTATTCCAACAAATCAAAAAAGTATGAAACTATAAAACAAAAAAATGAGACCAAACAAACAATCCAGCAAACCCCAAAGATCACATTTTTCAACACAACAAACCTCAAAAATCAGATTTTCCAACGTAGCAAACCTCAAGAGATTACAAAACGAAAGTCCGAAAAAACAAAACATCAAACATCAAAAAAAGTTTTGAATAGGTCGAGCAAAGAATGAGGAAGACTCACCATCCATGGGAGCTCGTTGTTAAGAGAGAGTGAGTTGATACTCCAAATTTCTTGCTCGAGGAGAATGACGAAGACTTGATGAGTTGATGTCAACACAAATTACACAAGCAATTGTTTTTGATTTGGACGAGGTTAAGATTTGAGTGGGAATTCTTAAATATCAGGTGATTTATCAGGTGAATTAAAAAAAAAGGGGGGGCCCATATTAACTATGGTTGGGGGAAAATAACGGTGTCAAAATCTTGCTCATTACGCAGTTATAAAATGTCACATGTAACTTCATGAAGGATGGAAAAAATAACAACTTTGCCACTGGATGTACAAGGCTAAACACATCCCGCGGATGCACCAGAAATTTGCGTATATAGACATAATCAGGAAGAACAATGAGCAAGTCATTTTGTACCTAAGAGAAAAAAAATGGCCCTTAAAACAAAACTTTCTTTGCTCTTCATCTTCATTGATTTGCTTATCATAGCAACTAACTGTAAATTAGCCACCAGTGCTGCCAACATAAATGATTTAAGCAAACATGGAGCAAAACCTAATAGTGATGCTACTCAGGTGAGTTAATGCATAGTACTTGAAATATGTATAACATTTTATTGTACAGTACATGATTATATATGTTAGTTTTGAGTTGATCTAATAATTTTTCGTCTGCATCTCTTGAATTTTAGGCCTTGGTAAATGCTTGGAAAGAAGCTTGTGCATCATCAAAACCGAGCACTGTGTTGGTTCCTAAAGGGACTTACCTTCTACAAGCGGTTAAGCTTCAGGGTCCATGCAAGTCAAGGGTTACTATACAAATTCTCAGGAACTTCAAGGCTTCTCCAAACCCAGCTCAATTCAAGGGTGCAAACGCATGGCTCAATATCGAAAGTGTTGATGGTTTAACCATCACAGCTCCTGTAGGAGCAGGTGTCTTTGATGGTCAAGGTCAAATGGCTTGGAAGATGAACAAATGCGCTCAATTAGGCACATGCAATTCACTTCCTTATGTAAGATCACCAGAACTGAACCAGTATAAAACACCTATTTCATTTTACTTGTCTCACCTGTTGATTAGTGATGCATGTTTAAACCAAGTATTCATTTTAGAGGGAAAAAAGCCATACTTGGTAGATTTAAAAAAAATGGTTGGATGTGTGTGAGACAAATAGTAGGAGCTAAACATATATGCTTATTTATTCAATTGTTAAATGTGGATAGTTATGGAATTTTAACATATATTTTAAATAAGTCATGTATACATCTATAAGTGCAGAAAATTGGAATGAATTTATAACCAGCTGCGGATAGTAACTTTCTTTGAATCTCGGTAATCATAACTTCGGGAATTGGGCGGAATTTCAATCGAGTTCCAATTTTGCTTAAACGAATTTCAGTGATCAAGCAAGTGGCAATATAATTCACTCAAATCATAAAGATTTGTTGAACAATGTGTTGGGTTCTAAAGTTTGGTATGAATGATGACATGCTATACCACTTGGAAAGCAACGATGATTAAATATGCAAATAGGTTGGTTATTTGGGAACGGCAGCTAAGTTTAGAAACGTTGATTCTCCTAGACAAGTTAATAGTTTAATGAGATAGTTTGAAACTAATTGTTTATATAGCAGAGTGAACAGCTGATCTAGGTTAAGGCTCATTCTATCTCGGTAACGAATGGCAACAGTGAAGATGCTGTTTGATTTCCTTGACTAGTATATAAAATATACTCGTGAAGAACATAGTCATTAGTTCTTTTGTTGGGCATTGTTAACTTTGTTTCATGTTTTGCAGTTCACATCAATTGTCCAAGACTTGCAGTGTGAACCTTCTCTTTGGTATCTGTTAAGATTATTTTGATTGCGCAAGAAAAGGACTTGTGTTTCTTTTATTTTTTATTAGTATGTGATATTTAAAGGATAGATTTCAGTTTTTCTTTTGAAGATGCTATGGTTTTGGATTTTCTGATTTTTTAGTATTGTGGGTTATGATATTTTATAAATTTTATGGATTTTCATGTAATTCTCTTGCTTGTTCATTGTGTGACTAAATGATATGAATATCTAAAGTGTTTATTGTTTTGAGTAATTGTTTGTGATTCTGGTACAAGTTGTGAACTGTGAATTCTATAACACAATCAAGGAAAAGTTGGGAGAAGCTTGTTCCTGATAGAATGTTTTTGGTTTGCTGATTTTTTTGATATATAGTGTTTGTTTTCTAAATATTTTCTCAGAAAGAATTTTAGAAAGATATATTGTGCGCGCTGGAAATGATACGATAGATGGATATTTTATATTACCTTAAAACTGGGAGTATATTCTTGTTCGATCAAAGTCTTAGATAAAAGTCGAACAAGATAAATACTTTCATAAAAATTTGCCTGTTTGGTAAGAAAATAGATAATGTTATATGTGGGTAAGCTTAAGCGGTTAAGAATAATAATAATATAGATATCTCTACTAATCCGTTTATACATGGTTCTGTATAATTATCTCTCCACTGATTGATAATAGAGAAATATATACTACTAGAGAAGAAAACAGGGCACCGAAATCAAAATTTAGTTATAACCATCGAGTCATACACGAGAATATCGAGCATACAATATTCTCTTACTTAGCTTTCTAAGAAGCAGTTATAAGGAGGATTTTGTTCTTGAAAGGCTATCAAAGAGGGGGTTTTGAAAGCCTGGGTAGTGTTTTGTGAGTTCAAACACAAAGTTGGACGTTACGAAAGTGTGAGTCGAGTGACTTCAGAGTTGAGTGTGGGGTGTGCTGCCCGGAGTAGGGAAACAGTAGAAATGAGCAAGTTCTTTGTTTTTCAAGTTATTTAATAAATAGCTTAGGGTAGGAGGACGTAGCCGCAGAGTTGGGGAACATGCGTTAAATACTGTGTGTTCTTTTACTGCTTTATTTACATTCCGCTGCGTATAGGAACCAGTCGCCAACTGGTTGCTATAATTAGATCAAAGCAAAAGAAAAATTGGTCACAGTCGATTATACTCAATTCACCCCCGGCCCCCCCCCACCAATTTGAGTATCTTAGAACTTCAATTGGTATAGAGCACGGTTCTTGTAAGAGGTAAATTTAGAGAAGTCAAGCATAGTATTAAGAATTAGGAAGCAATGGATATGATAGCAAAACACCCAATTTCGAAGGCAATATGCAATGGTGGAAACAGGATCAAAAATGTAATTAATGGGATTGACTATGAGTGTAGTTGTGGTCAAAAATGGTCCAATAAACGATATGAAGACTGACTCTGAAGGGGAACAAGACCCAAAGAATAGAGTGAACTGGTGACTGCAGATTAAAGTTGCTGGAGAGAAAATGCAAAGCAATGGTCAATACTACAAAGGCTATGTGAGGCAGATCTAGAGAGATTACTTCTACCGGACTTTACTGGATGCAGTAAGAGTGGCAAAAGAAGATGATGGGTAATGACTATTGAACATGGTGCTATAGAAGAGGAACAAGTTGTAGGAAAAGATAGCAATAATATGAATTTCTAATGTCCTAAAATGAATATTTGCTACTTACATTAGGGTGAAAATTAAGATATGATTAGTCTCTTAGTATTTCATGACAATAATCAATGATCTAGATCCTGGGAAAAAGTTTTTCTGATGAGTGATTTGGTTTGAGAAAATATTGCCGCAGTTTACGATGCTGGACAGCCAAGATACGTATTTTATGAAGCCAAGATTTTGTCCACATTGTTCTGGAACAACTGAATTGGGTTCCCTCATAGAACCGAGTCTACTAATATAGTATTTGACATCTATATGACTGAGAAGGAAAACTTAGAGGACATAGCTTAAACGGACACAGAATAGACAGAAGGAAGATGAAATTGTGTCATGATCTTAGCCGCGAAAAGTAAGCATTTAAAGAAGAGCATTCGTGTGGCATCAGAGAAATTAAAGGTAAAAACTTAAGAAAACTAACAATCTTTGCATGGTGTTTTAAGTGTGAGAGAAGGGATCTATCAGAGATTGTCCCAAGTGGAAGGACAACAGTCCAAGTCTGGAGAAAGCGGCTTGGTTCAATAAAATGCTATGATAGGCACAAACGTGGGGTGATTCTCTGAGACTCAAGATGTAGACTATTGAGATAGATAGAATGAGATCACATGTATATACCGGTAGTGTTTTGCCATGGTTATTGCTATTTGCAAGCAATGAGGGAGAATAACACTCACTAGAGTGCATTGCGGATGTATGGGCGATCGCGAACCAGGAGGGGAACCACAGCAAATTGAGGACAATGTTGTTGATGGCCAAGAAGGATGTATTGCACGACACAAGGTAATCTGAACAGTTAGGAACGCAAATATGCATAGAGGTATATGACAGAGTAGATACTAGCATTGTATACGACTACCCTTGGTTGAAATGAATGTTATACAAAACTTAGTGGAAAAGTACATAACTATAGGACGGTCAAAGAGTTACTTGAAGCAAACGCGTAGTCTGAAGCGTGAAAGTTCTGAAATTGTAACATGTAGTAATGTTGCGTCAAACAGGGGTAGTTCTCTCTGACCCATAAGTATGAATGACTTGAAAGATCAGATGGCAGAGGTCTTGGACAGTTGAATTGGACAATGTAGTGGAACTTGGAAAGGCCGATTCCAGAAACACATAACTATCCAGTTGATGGTGAGAAGATCTATTCCTGGTTCCCTAGAGACTATCAACTTCAAGTGAGTCGGATTGATTTTTCAAGCACCTAGAATAGGTAAAGGTAAGAACTTTTGTGCGAACTTTCTGTTGAAGCCTTTGAAATATAGAATAAGGGGAACTTAGCAAAGATCTTTTACACGATATAGAGGAAATGCTTTGTACAATTTCAAAGCTGCCATATATGATGTTCCATCCACGTAAAACAGCTGGTGATGAACAATTCGTGGAGAATTCGAACTATATAGGCAATGAACTCATGAAATAGTGAAAGCTTCGAGTAACCTAAATGCTGAATTCATAAATTGAAGAGGGAAAACGCCAGTGATTACTAACATGTCTCTGGATAGTATGATTCTGAATTTCAACATTTATTACAACTGAGGAATACTTTGGAAAAGATCGATGTTTGTTAAAGGCTTCGCTTCACTTCACTACAGGTGAAAGTGTAATAAAAATTGAGTCCTGTAGTTAATTGAGAGCATTGGATACTGTCAGGAGAAAGATTCATGAGAAGCTACAGAAATGGTGAGTTAGTACTTGTTAGATGACTAGCCGAAGGATGCGGTTCACGGGGACTTTAACTTAAAAGCGAGTTAACAGGGAGGTTGGTCCCCTTGTTATAAAACGAGGAACAGGACTGCTGGTCTCCCAGAAAACCAATGGATAGGGAATTCAAAAGAGGTAGTTATGAGTTATCTGGTCCAAAGGAAATTAGCATGTGTGCTGGCATGGATTGGGTGCGTAAGGATGGACCAAGATTCACGGCGGGTGTCCTGCTAAGAAAATTAGTGTCATAATTTACGGATACAAAGTAATGTGAAGTAAGTACTGGAAAAGGGAAAGAATAGGTGTTCTATTTTGGAATTGTGTGGAAGGGACGGGACCTAAGGAAGTTGGGGTTCCTAAAACTAATGTTCTGAATTGGGTTTATTCCACACGGCTAACAAAGTGAAGAGAAGTACTATGGAGTGGTATTGTTGGGTGGCATGGATGCTCAAGTACACTGTTGGTGTGAGATACGAGCAATTTGTATGACTATGCAGCGTAGTAGGTCTTTACAAGTGGAGGAAGTGTACCTTTGGGACAAAGCAAGGGAAATCACTTGATTAGGTAAGGTAAGGTAGACACTCTCACATCGCAATGATGATGTAAATTATGTTGAAGGAATTGCAACTAATCTTTTGAGGCATTTAAACAACTTGTGACAAAAGGAAAATAGAGTTGAGTTTAAGCAACCTTTGTCAATAGTTGGACTCACAAAACAGGCTGAACTTCTAGTGAAGGGAACCAGGAACATGAGTTTTACATTACATTTTGGATAAATTCCTCAAATAAGTCCTATCTGTTTGAAGAGCTGTTTCAGACAAAATCAATGGATTTGGCTAAGAGATTTGGACATGGAGTTTACACTTCTGAATAAACTAGTCTCAAGACGTTGGTGATCATGAGGAATTCT
>SNQN01010489.1:0-21780 GCA_008642245.1 Bassia scoparia | reverse complement strand
AAATAAATAAATATAAAAACAGTAAAATAAAAATAGAAATATCTAAGAACTTAATAACATCTAGATCTTAAAAACAACGATAAAAAGAATATATTTTATCCATAATTTTTTTTTAAAAAAAAGTTAAATAACTAAATATAAAAACAGTAAAATAAAAATTGAAATATGTAACAAATTAATAACATATGTCTAACAATTTAATAACTTCCATCTCATAGCTCTTGATATATAGTTGAATGTTTTTTTTTTTTTTTTTTTTTTTTTTTTTTTTTTTTTTTTTAAGAAAGCCACAAGTGCGGGGATTTGAATCGATCTCAAGATCTTTTGAAATCGGGAAGGAAGCTTTAACCACTTGAGTTATCCCTCACTCTCATATATAGTTGAATGGTTTATGAATTTGTACATATTTTTATTACATTTATTATTACTTTAAAACACTATACACGCATACGCGTGCATTTCATGCCTTGTATTTATAAAAAATATCAAAGTTAATATTAGAAAATTAGAATTTCAATATGTTTGCCATTGTTGTTTATTAGAAAAATTTTAATGTTATATTAATCCAATTATATCCTTCTATTTATATAATAAAAAGAATCATATTTCTATCATCACTATTTCCTCCATCTTTGAATTAAATGCAATGTTTACCCTCAATATAAAGGTTCAAATCTTTTGCCCTACGTTTTATGTCGCATTCATGTTCCAATTAATTTGATTTTTTAAATAATATAAATCACCCACATTTATATATTTAAAAGTCAAAAAATATTGTAATTAAAAACCAATCAAAGTAACTGAAACAGTACAGTAATGGAACACAAATTGCGAGACAAAATATCCCCCCCAATTAAAGACAAAATTTCAAAGAGTGAAGGATAATTCAAGTGGTTAAAGCTCACATTACTGTGAAAGATAATTTCAAAGAGTGAAGGATTTCAGAAGATCTTGAGATCGATTCTTATCACCGACCTTATGCAAGCTCTCTTAGCAAAAAAAAAAACAAAAAAAAAGAAGACAAATTTCAAAAGAAAAACAAATATCAACACACATTTATTTTGTTTCAAAATTGCTCACATTTATCATTATACATAATTATTTTAAAATAATCATTAATTTTCTTTCCAGATAAGATTCGTAAAAAGAAGTATTGTTTCTCATTATTGTAGCTTTATTTGCCACACAAGCTTTTTATGCTGCAACATTTCTGAGCTACAACCTCTCAAAGTATAAATCTACAAAGTTTGTAGTCTCAAAATCGCCTAGACAATATATAATTTTTTACCTTAAATTTAATTTTAATACACTTGTAGGTCCGAAAATCTTGTAGTGTTGTTGAGTTACAAGGTTTGTTCAAGCTACGGCCTTATTTTCTGCACATTAGTTGAGGTAGTAGCTTGAAAGTTTAATTATTTGCAAACTAGTTCTTTACTTAACCATTGTGGATGATCTTAACAATTTGTTTTTGTTTATTCTATTCCAAATGAAACGTAAGGAATGTGTTGTCTTTTGAATTTTGTATGGGTATATTAATACTTATATGAACTTATTGATATGTATCTTAACATGTATCTTAACAAATGGGTCTGGGCCGGGCCCATCACGGAGAGTGCAAGTCCACATCACAAATGCAGGGAAGTTCCACCGCAAAACCATATGACAATAAGAGGAGTAACCCCTTAGATATATAAAATGGACACAACTTTTATCTCTTCTTTAATGTGTGGGATACACATTCCTTTACACTCTTGCTTAGTTCTAATTGGTAAAATAATTCTTGTGCTTCGTAAGACCTGACCCTACTCTATGATAGTGGAGTTTATGAAAATTTATAGTACTTAAGTTTCTGTCTAACCTGGCTGTCTAACTTTGTACACTACTACAATTGCACGTTAGACAGGGCATGAAAGGGCAGTGTGAATATTCGGCAATAAGCCATGTGTGAAAGGGCATGAAACATGTGTTTTGTGGAGGAAGTAGAAAGCAATGGAAGCTAGAAGCAAAGCGCGGGTCATGCTTTGGTCAACATAACAAAGATTGACGGACAATATTAGGTTGTGTTGAAAAAATGTTTGGCATATGGTTGAAAAATGTTAGAAATTAACAAGAAAAAGTTTGACATATAGTTGGACAATGTTAGCATTTGTGTGAAATTTATCTTTTTTTTTCCTTACATTTTAAAAAAGGTGAACAGTGCCAAAAAACGATATGAGTTATTATCGAAAGAGATGATGATGATAGCTATAGGCTATGTCCATATGTGTACGTGGATATTTTTTTTTAAAAAACACACACACACGCACACACACACACGCGCGCACACACACACTCATCCGCTCCACTATAAAAGTGGGAGTTTTGATTTGTAGCAAATGGTATTGTCTGTTTTGCCCTCGGTGTATCCCCTAAATTACCGATTGTTATTATTAGTTTTATAAAATCTCTTTTTTTCCTGCTGCTTGCCTTATCCTTCCTTTTTCCCTTGTCTTTGTCTTGTCTGTTTTCGAATCTTGCTTATGTTTTTGGGCATTCTTTCCTGTACGGTTGTAACATAGGCTGCCATACAGTTGTCGACTTGGATAGCATGTGACCTATGGATTCCCAAAGGGCGTATTCCCGATTGAATAGGCTGCAACTTGCTTTTGTTTTTTGGCGTTCTTTCCTGTACGGTTGCAACACAGGCTACCATGCAGTTGTCGACTTGGATAAGATGCAAACTATGGATTCCTGAAGGTCRTATTCCGGATCAGACAAGTTGCGTCATATGGAATCTCGAAGGGTGCATTTCTGATTGAATAGGCTGCGACCTATGAATTTCCGAAGGGCGTATTCTAGAACGGATATAGGCTGCGACCTATGGATTCTCRAAGGGCGTATATCGGATCAAATCGATTGCAACATATGGATTTCCGAAGGGCGTATTCCTAATTGAATGGGCCGCAACCTATGGATTTCCGAAGGGCGTATTCCGGAATGGATAGGCTGCAACCTATGGATTCCCGGAGGGCGTCTTCCTGATTGAATAGGCTGCGACCTATGGATTCTCGAAGGTAATATTATAGAACGGATAGGCTGTGACATATGTACCAAATGGTATTGCCTATTTTTTCCCCCGGAATATCCCCTAAATTACTGGTTGCCATTACTTCGTTTTGTAAAATCCCTTTTTTTTCCGCTTCTTCTTGTCCTTCCTTTTTCCCTTGTCCTTGTCCTTGTCTTGTCTGTTTTCGATTCTCGCTTCTATGTTTTGGCGTTATTTCCTGTAGGGTTGCAACATAGGTTTCCATGCAGTTGTCGACTTGGATAGGCTAGGACCTATGGATTCCCGAAGGGCATATTCCGAATTGGACAGGCTACGAAATATGGATTCCTAAAGGGCGTATTCCCGATTAAATAGGCTATGGCTCGCTTTTGTTTTTTAGTGTTCTTTCCTATACGGTTGCTATGTAGGCTACCATGCGGTTGTCAACTTGGATAGGCTGCGACTTATGGATTCCCGAAGGGCGTATTCCGGATCGGACATGCTGCGACAAGTGGATTCCCAAAGGGTGTATATTCGATTGAATAGGTTGCGACCTATGGATTCCTGAAGGGCGTATTCCAGAACGTATAGGCTGTGACATATGGATTCTTGAAGGTCGTATTCAAGATCGGATAGGCTGTGACATATGGATTCCTGATTGAAGAAATAGGCTGCAACCTATGGATTCCTAAATGGCGTATTCCCGATCGGATAGTGTAGACACCTAAATGTGTCTCCCCAAATGAGTAATCCGTGATGAAACATACCGCGTCTCGCGATTGTTTGACTCAGAAAAGATGCTTTGAACTCACAAAAGTTGGAAATACGTGAGGTCATACTCGGAACTATTGAGCAAAGGACAAACAAAGGGGGCAAAAATATTTTCTTTTATTTATTTTAATTATTTTCTATTTTTAGGATTTTTTTAAATAATTTATATTGGTGATCTCCATAATTTCCACTTTTCATTGCATTCTTCACATTTTTCTGAGCTCACCAGTATTTTTAGATTATTTTTCTGATTTTTCTACATTTTTCTATGATTTTTATAAGTTTTTATACGCAGAAAATACAAAAAAAATACAAAATACACAAAAAATACTCCGGAAATACGTGGAACCTTCTAGAACACTCTAGAACTCCTTGCTTGGAGAGCAAGGGTGTCTAGGTGCGTCGAATCAAGGGAAATCACGAATAAAATCGGAGGAAATCAAAATATTTCGAGGTTTTGGAAACAATATATACGCATAGGGCAGCGTATATACGCAGAGGCCTGCGTATATACGCAGCCCCTCTGCGTATATACGCAGGTCACCTGCGTATATACGCAGACCTGCGTATATACGCAGCTCCTCTGCGTATATACGCAGGGTTTTGCGACCCTCGTTTTTTCCCTCGTGCCTATAAATACATGCCTACCTTGCTCAGTCCGAGGACACGATTTTCAAGACACTTCTATTCTGTCTCTCTCTGTCTCTAACTTACGTATTCTCTCTCTCACTCTCTCAAACACTCTAAACACATTCGTTCTTGAGTTCTAAGCATCGATTCTGTTCGATTCAACAAGCGAAATAAGGGTATAAATCTGAGATTACTCACCAAAAACATATTTTTCACTCTTTTTTTAATTCCTTTTGTCTCTCTTAATTTGATTAACCATTATTATGAGTTTTAATTCAATTAAAACAATGTAGAAATCCACCTTTTAATTGATTCATGTAAATATGTAGGATTGTCACTCACGTTTTCAAATTCGTTTTCATTAACACTTATTATTATTATCATCATCTTGTCACAATTCATTATTATGCATATCGTTATTGTCAATACTAACATGTTTCTTTGTCTTGATTAGTAATTCGATCAAAGGACGTCTCTTTTAGTTTTTGCTTTAACGATTTGTGTATTTGCAGTGACAAGGTGAGAAGGACACACATATATATTATCATGCTTACTAACCTTTGTTTTCATGTCTTGTTATATATATTTCTATCACACTTGTATATATTGCTTAAACAAGACCGGAAATTATGCGTATCACATTAAAGTCAGATAATCATGGACGACCGGTTTTCTAGGCACCTTATTAATATTGACTAACAATCAAATGATCGCCTTGTCCATTGTAGAAGTCTTGGTTTGTACATAATAGCAACCCACCTAGTAATTAGTGCGCTTTCAAAGTCAAATCGATAAGTTTTCTTGAATTCAATTGTTATGATTTATGGAACTACAATGAGACCGAGTAGAGGCCGCTACATGCGGGCGGATTGGGTTACTGATTCAATCCGTACCATGTCCCCGAACCCACACTTTGGTTACTGGACCTATTTGTGGGGCCACTAGTTTGGCACCAATGTTTCGGGCGTCCGTGAATAACCTATATAGGCACGGTGGCGATCCCCTCAATTCGACAACACACCCCAACGCATTCACATGCGGATTCCATGGCTCAATTCCATGACACTGAAGCTGAGGTCACGCCCCCCTAAGGCGGGGCGAAGCCCTACAGTTTTTGGCGACTTCACTGGGGATAATCACCATTTGGTGAGTGGACAGACTTGAAAGTCTCGTAGTTCCATATTCATAATCAATTGAATTTTGCTTGTGACCCTTCGAATAGGGTCATGTCTTAGGCACCTTGGTCTCAATATGGGCATGTTCTATGCTCGAGATCACCTTAAGGGGGGATTTTACCTTGGTTGCATGTGGTTAATGGATCACATGGCTAAGGTAAGTCCTATCCCGCCCATGCCGCGTATGCACGTGTTACTAGATGCGTGTATATAAGGGGTATCTCGGCCATACATCACCAATGTTGTGGTGGTGAAATTGGACCCAGCTCTACTCTTAGGCATGGTACACTATCAGACTTAACCAAGCCGACCTATAGTTCACTTAGATCCTGACCTTAAGTGAATAAATTGGATTTGTGTTTCAATCAATGTGCTTGTTAACTTGTGACTCTTCATTCAGTCCAAATTCTTAACCACCAACTAAGCCCAGTCCCTTAATCTATGGTTCAAGACATGAAGTTTGACGATCCATTAGGCCCATTTCAAAATCAATTTCAAACTCCATTCGACCTAGAATCTGACTTAGGTTCGATTCCAATCCAAGAATCTTAAATCTGACTTAGATTCGACCTTTTGAACCTTAAACCTAAATTAGGTTCAATTCAATCTTAATTCAAGGACCTTAAATCTGAATTAGGTTCAATTCAATTCTTAATTCAAGAACCCTACCTTAAATCTGAATTAGGTTCAACCCAAGAGCCTTGAATCTGAATTAGGTTCGCTTCAACTTCAATCTAAGAACCTTAAAACTGAACTAGGTTCGATCATAGACTCAACCCTAGGAACTTTGATTCAAGGCTAGGCCCATTCAATTTCAAGTGGCTCATAGGTCTAAGAGGTCCTTAATTCTGAAATAGGCCCATCTTAGGTTTGAATCTTTCTCGAGTCTAGCACCTTAAATCAGATTTAGGTCTAGCCCATTCAAGTCTACTTTCGAGTTCAGTTCCTTAAGTCCAGAACCTCAAGACTGAGTTAGGTTTGTTCTTAAGAGTTTTCAAGTAGACCAATCTTTTGTTTCTGGGTTCTAAAGTGTAATTTCTTGATTTCAGCAAGATAGCAAAGACTCGCAACTTGTCTCTGGGGCCTAGAAGAGTAACAAGAAGCCAAACCCGACGCGCTCCTGATCACCAAGACACTTCCATGGCAAACATCGAACAACAGCTTAACGCTATTCTAGAAAAGCTCGAGTCTGTGAATTCTCGCCTTGATGCCCAAGAAAAGAGCATTGGGGAGCTGAAAGAAAAGAGGACCCAGGAAAAACCTCTCGAGTCTGATGGGGAGGAAGAAGACGATGCTGAGACACCACTCCCTCCTCCAAAGACTGAGACGGAAAAAAGGGTGGAGCAACTAGAAGAGTTGGTCAAGAGAATGTCCGAAAATTCAGTTCAAGGGCCTCGTGTTGCTGATTATGAGATTAAGGGCCAGCTTCCTAAGAAGTTTGTCATCACTGATTTGCCCAAGTTCAAGGGAACTGAAGACCCAGAAGACCACCTCCGCACTTTCAATATCTCAATGGTCCTTAAAGGAATGAGCAAAGAGCTATTCACTTCGGTGTTCCCTATTACTTTGGACACCCATCCATCCAGGTGGTTCAAGACCCTGAATCAAGCCAAGCTCGATGATTGGGAATATATCAAACACGAGTTCCTAAAGCAGTACAGGTACAATTCCCAGCTTCCTGTCGGTCTCCGTGAACTAGAGGCCACCAAGCAAGGTGAGAGAGAAAATTTCTCTACTTTTCTTAATAGGTGGAGGGAGAAAGCCGCTCAAATGACCAATCGACCGAATGAGGAAGATCAAGTTCGCATGGTCATCAAGAACCTTCAGCCCAAGTATCGAGAGCCACTCAAGTTTCAACCCATTGATTCATTTACTGGGCTCTACAAGGTTGGCCTCCTAGTTGAGGAAGATGTTCAAGCCCAGAAGTCTAAGGGTAACGGTGGGGGCTTTAACAAGAAAGGTGGCTCCTCTTTTTCCAACACTGATCAAGTCAGCCACATTACCAATGACAACTCTTCTAACCATCCCGGCTCTTTCAACAACAGGCCTCGAGGACCACCAAGGACATTTTTTCCAATTGGCATGACTTATGAGCAGGCCTTTGATAGATTAACTGCAAAAGGTGCACTTGCTCCTATTGGACCCACTCCAGATCCTTCAGATGACAAGAAATCTAAGAATTGGAATCCCAATGCTTATTGCAAGTTCCACCAAGGAAGGGGTCACACCACTGAGAATTGCATCGTTTTGAAGCATAGGATTCAAGACATGGTTGAAGATGGTCGCCTCCCAGTCCCTCCAGCGGCGAAGGATAAGATCAACATTCACACCAGCCCACTTGCTAAACCATGAGTCACCCCAAGGCGTGGGTCATCGATCTGCGCGGTCTTCTCCAGATTGAGTCATAGAGTCCTAGTCCAAGCTATCTAATCTTTTCAATTCACTGTCTTTTGAGTCTATGTAGTCTTTTAAAATAAGCCATGTATGTTTCAGTTTTCATTCAGCAATAAAATGATTCATTTGTTTTTGGCAATATTATTTTCTAATTCTATGCAAGTCTCAACACTCATTGGCCACAATTGGTTTAATCTAATACTGATTTAATTATTGAAATTGAACAATGCCCAAGAGAGGCCTTCTTTCACAGCTCCACAAAATGACCCCTCCCTTCCATCCCTTTGTCACATCAAATCAAAATCCCTTGCAACCTTTTGAGCCACAAACACTATCATTTAGCCTATCTTTCTTTCATCACCCACATCTACCTAACCCTTTGGACCAAACGGTGCGTAGGAAAAGACACGTGCAAAAGAAAGAAAAAAAAAGAAGAATAAAATGGGCAAAAAGAAAAAAGCAAAAATCAAAGTTCAATGCCAGTTATACAAAAGTCATCAAAAATGCAAATCCAAAGCTCAAAGCCCAGATCAAATAAAAAGCAAGAGTCCAAAAAGCACACTGCGCACCGTGGGTCACTTCGTAATCATCAAGCCTTTTTCAACCCTCAAACCACAGCCTCACATTACAACCACAAAAGCCCTCTCACACGAGGCATTGTCCAAATCACCATCAGAACTACGGTGGTCTGATTCCGTAAGGATACGTAGGAAGCCTCTTCTCGAGGTTCGACCACATTAACATTAAATCGTTTGAGGCCTTTTGAGTGCTTTGACTTGCTAAGAATTTGATAATGGTTTTGCCAGTCTAGAACCTGACATAGACTCATGTTTGAACCAACATCATTAGCCAACCTCGCATCTAGCCACATCTTTGACCCTTAGCCACAAATTTGACCCTTTTTATTTCTCGAACCATAGCCTATTCTTTGGTCACCTTCAAGGACTCATTGACTCAATCCCAAAGAAGTAAAGCCACCTGACCTTTGGGTTAGTACATCTTGTTGGGGAACTCATCCATACAATCTATCCACCTTCCCTATGTTGACTCTAAGCCGTAAACTACATTGTCTCAAAGCCTCGCTGGGGGGCTCGTCGCCATCATGGCCCCTTAATTTCCAGTTGGGGGCTTCTTGTCTCCTAAGGCCCTATTACGTGTTCAAGTCTATTGCTATCAAGTGAAAATCATGAAAAATTCGCTTATGGACCCTGTCACTTTCCAATCAAAGTCACTGTCTCGCCAATGTTAAGTCAAGTCGATGTCAAGTTCAAGTTCAAGCACTAGTCACAAGTCACGTCCGAGTCAAGCCATAGTCTCGTCCAAATGTCACCTTTCTCTAAGTCACTTTTCAAGCAGCACTTTTCTAATAGACCCTTTCAAATTCAATGACTCTCTCAAATCATGTCTAGAACCAGACCTAGACAAGACCCTTTCAAATTCAAAGGCTCTCTCAAATCATGTCTTGAACCAGACCTAGACAAGGCCCCTTCAAATTCAAAGACTCTCTCAAATCATGTCTAGAACCAGACCTAGACAAGGCCCTTCAAATTCAAAGACTCTCTCAAATCATGTCTAGAACCAGACCTAGACAAGGCCCCTTCAAATTCAAAGACTCTCTCAAATCATGTCTAGAACCAGACCTAGACAAGACCCTTTCAAATTCAATGACTCTCTCAAATCATGTCTAGAACCAGACCTAGACAAGACCCTTTCAAATTCAAAGGCTCTCTCAAATCATGTCTAGAACCAGACCTAGACAAGACCCTTTCAAATTCAAAAGGCTCTCTCAAATCATGTCTAGAACCAGACCTAGACAAGACTCTTTCAAATTCAAAGGCCCTCTCAAATTATGTCTAGAACCAGACCTAGACAAGACTCTTTCAAATTCAAATTCAATGGCTCTTGCCCCTTTTCGATCTCAAGGTCACAAGTTACAGGTCAACATTGCATGCAAATTTCTCTAGACATAAAAACAGACCTATGTCGTCACCAAGGTAGTCCTTAATCCTGAATTAGGGCTATCATTTTTCAAGTCAATGCCCATTTCCTCGGAAAGCATGGGATGCGTCTGCATTTCTCCCAGTCAGCCGAACGGAGAATGACCGCTCAAGGACCCAAACACATACAAGCACATCAAACCGCATGGGACACGGCTACAGGTAAAACTAACCGTTGTTTTGCAGGTACCGGCGAAAAAGGGCAACCCAAGGTCGCAGAACGTCTTGAGTTGCTCTCCGTCCCGAATCGAATACTTTGACTTTCGTCTTACGAGACTTACGTCTCTCCAGACTCAGTCAAAGTGGGGGCTTCTGTAGACACCTAAATGTGTCTCCCCAAATGAGTAATCCGTGATGAAACATACCGCGTCTCGCGATTGTTTTGACTCAGAAAAGATGCTTTGAACTCACAAAAGTTGGAAATACGTGAGGTCGTACTCGGAACTATTGAGCAAAGGACAAACAAAGGGGGCAAAAATATTTTCTTTTATTTATTTTAATTATTTTCTATTTTTAGGATTTTTTTAAATAATTTATATTGGTGATCTCCATAATTTCCACTTTTCATTGCATTCTTCACATTTTTCTGAGCTCACCAGTATTTTTAGATTATTTTTCTGATTTTTCTATTTTTCTATGATTTTTATAAGTTTTTATACGCAGAAAATACCAAAAAAAATACAAAATACACAAAAAATACTCCGGAAATACGTGGAACCTTCTAGAACACTCTAGAACTCCTTGCTTGGAGAGCAAGGGTGTCTAGGTGCGTCGAATCAAGGGAAATCACGAATAAAATCGGAGGAAATCAAAATATTTCGAGGTTTTGGAAAAATATATACGCATAGGGCAGCGTATATACGCAGAGGCCTGCGTATATACGCAGCCCCTCTGCGTATATACGCAGGTCACCTGCGTATATACGCAGGCCACCTGCGTATATACGCAGGCCACCTGCGTATATACGCAGGCCACCTGCGTATATACGCAGCTCCTCTGCGTATATACGCAGGGTTTTGTGACCCTCATTTTTTCCCTCGTGCCTATAAATACATGCCTACCTTGCTCAGTCCGAGGACACGATTTTGAAGACACTTCTATTCTGTCTCTCTCTGTCTCTAACTTACGTATTCTCTCTCTCGCTCTCTCAAACACTCTAAACACATTCGTTCTTGAGTTCTAAGCATCGATTCTGTTCGATTCAACAAGCGAAATAAGGGTATAAATCTGAGATTACTCACCAAAAACATATTTTTCACTCTTTTTTTAATTCCTTTTGTCTCTCTTAATTTGATTAACCATTATTATGAGTTTTAATTCAATTAAAACAATGTAGAAATCCACCTTTTAATTGATTCATGTAAATATGTAGGATTGTCACTCACGTTTTCAAATTCGTTTTCATTAACACTTATTATTATTATCATCATCTTGTCACAATTCATTATTATGCATATCGTTATTGTCAATACTAACATGTTTCTTTGTCTTGATTAGTAATTCGATCAAAGGACGTCTCTTTTAGTTTTTGCTTTAACGATTTGTGTATTTGCAGTGACAAGGTGAGAAGGACACACATATATATTATCATGCTTACTAACCTTTGTTTTCATGTCTTGTATATATATTATTCTATCACACTTGTATATATTGCTTAAACAAGACCGGAATTATGCGTATCACATTAAAGTCAGATAATCATGGACGACCGGTTTTCTAGGCACCTTATTAATATTGACTAACAATCAAATGATCGCCTTGTCCATTGTAGAAGTCTTGGTTTGTACATAATAGCAACCCACCTAGTAATTAGTGCGCTTTCAAAGTCAAATCGATAAGTTTTCTTGAATTCAATTGTTATGATTTATGGAACTACAATGAGACCGAGTAGAGGCCGCTACATGCGGGCGGATTGGGTTACTGATTCAATCCGTACCATGTCCCCGAACCCACACTTTGGTTACTGGACCTATTTGTGGGGCCACTAGTTTGGCACCAATGTTTCGGGCGTCCGTGAATAACCTATATAGGCACGGTGGCGATCCCCTCAATTCGACAACACACCCCAACGCATTCACATGCGGATTCCATGGCTCAATTCCATGACACTGAAGCTGAGGTCACCCCCCCCCTAAGGCGGGGCGAAGCCCTACAAATAGGCTGCGACCTATGGATACCCGAAGGGTGTATTCCGGATTGGATAGGCTGCGACATATAATTCCCCAAGTCTTCACTGTATAAAAGTGGGAGTTTTTATTTATACCAAATTGTATTGTTTGTTTTTCCCTCGATGTATCCTCGAAGGCCGTTACATAGGGATTTGGATACCATGTATAGATTCTCGAACTATTCTCGATCGGATAGGCTGCGACCTATGGGTTCCCAAAAGGCGTGTCCCCGATCGAATAAGCTTCGACTTATGGATTACCAAATGGTGTATTCTGAATTGGATAAGCTGTGATATATATAATCCCGAAGGCCGTTACATAGGATTTGGGTGCTTTGTATGGATTCTCAAAGAGAGTATTTTGAATTGCATAGCATGCGACCTTTCGATTCATGGAGGGTGTGTTTCCATTTGGATAAACGCCGACCTATGGGTTCCTGAAGGACGGTTTTCGATTGGATAGGCTGCGACATATAAATTCCCGAAGGGTGTATTTTGGAACGTGTAGGCTGTGACCTATGGATTCCTAAAGAGCATATGTATGAATGGATAATCTACGACCTAGAGATTTCCGAATGGTGGGTCAAACTACCGATTTGGGATGGTTGGATTCGAACGTATGGATCTTGGAACGCACATTATCGAGTCAAATTATCGAACTGGGATGGCTTTGTTGTATAGACACCTGGTGCGAATTACCGACGTGATTTAATAATTGAAGTTGGATTATTATTGGGTACTGCATACATGTAAGCTTAGAGGACATTAGGGCATAGTGTGACGTGGCTGCATATATGCCAAGTGTTACGTGGGAGGTATATAAAGGTAAAAAATGTTTTAAGGAGGGTAGTACTATTCATATTTCACGCCATTGTAGAGAAAAATTAGGGTGTTCTTCGATTTCGATTACTTCTAATTTCTACAGTTTTCATGGGGAGGAGGGTGGGAATTACAGTGGAATTAGAGTGTGTTCCGACTTTCGAGGCAAGTAATCTATTTTATAGGTTGGTTTTGAATTTTGAATTTTACGTGTTTTGCGTTTTTCTACCGTTTCATTTTACCTAAAACTATTCTTTATCTTGTCCTAATGCCGTGGTGGAAGGATAAAGAAGTCATGGTGTCTTCGGATATGGATGAGGAACCCAAAGTACCCCAACTGATACGGAGGAATTTGCGGCGTAAGAGCCCAATTACGGAGGTGCTACAACTAGACCAACGGAAAGGATATGCGATGCATGCAATTGTATCCAATTTTATACGCCGCACTTGTGCCGGCATTTGTGATCGAGATGATGAATTTCTAAAAAATGAGGACCATTCGAATGCAAAAGCATAAAGGCCATCCGAGAAATTTTTGCGAAATGGAAAGGCCGCCTAGATTGCTTAGGTATTGTATGGGGTGATGGAGAGTGATGGTTTCTAGCTAATGATGCCAAGTGCTTCGGATAACTTCACCCATCTTCCAAAACCATCGCCAAAAGACTACTATGTCGGTGTATATGTTTGGCACAGTCTTCCTTGGCGAGTATTTGGTGCATTATTTGTTACCTATGGACATGCAAATTTATGGGATTCAAGCCGTCGTTAGCAGCATTTGGTATGATGCAGCGATTGCTAAAGCATCCCAGGAGAGGGGATGGTGGGTGCTAAACAATCGGTCTGGTTACTGTACATTCTATCCACCGGTTGATTCAAATAGGGATTGGGAGGACACTTGGATTTGGATGAGATTTCCTATGAAGGAAGACCATCCTCACCATTATACCGCTCGCAAAGAATTCTGTGAACTAAAACCTAATTTTGGCCACTTGAGTTTGGAGTTAACCGAGCATGACGGTGATCAAATAGACTACTTCTCCGCAGCTAATCTTGAAGAGATACGGGGTTGTAAATACAATGGGATTTTACCGAAGAATTGGTTGCCTAACAATAGTTACATTGTGAGGGAGAAGTTTCTTGCGATGTGTGACCTCAGCCAAAAATGGCAGGTATGTTACATGCAGCTTGGCTGAAGTCAGTAAACTTCCTTGTACTGTGTGCATTGTTTGCTTTGCTTGTTTTCCGTTGTGTTTGTAGACATGATTTATCCTCTTCATCTGTGAATAGGGTATAGTATAGCTCTAACATATTTGGAAATCTAAGTGCAGTACCAGAAGCAGAAGCGGGATTTGATTATAAATTACTCGCAGTAACTCAAGAGCATGAAATCCACTGCCGACATCCATATTTGAAACTTAAGGACTATAAAAGGCTAAATATTAACAATTTATGAGGAGCTGTGATGGAGGAGGAAATCATCCCCCCCCCCCAAAAAAAAAAAAATAGGCTGATGATAAGTTAGATCCATGCGATAAAGCACATGCATCAAGGAGTGTAAGGGCAGAATCTGATGAGTGTCCCTCAACATTGTGAATGGAACAAGGTTTCGACCGAGTATGTTTCTTTATTAACTATCTTAGTGTATATTGTCCTTGTCCATTCCTATTTATAATTTATCTGTCGAAGTGTCCTCAGGCTGGACCATCGGGATTGGGATCAGCAGCCACTAGAGCAGTTTCAGTGAGTGGAGTAGAGGATTTGCTCTCAAATAAGGTTTTGTCTTGGAATTTTTAATTCTATTAAGTTGTGGCTTATTATAATAACTATAATATATCTCGGGGGTTTAGAAATGTCAAATTTAAAATTATATAATTGTGATTTAAGATGGTAGAGATGGTATGAAGGCTTGTGTTATGCTGCATTTTTAATCTATGTTTTGTAGCCTTATGTACGAGTAGTGGCGTATAAGCAGTTGTAATTCCTAGCATTTAAATTGAAAGGTGAAATCCTGATAGTGTTTCTATATGAGCTTGTCTCTGCTGTGGTTTTAATCCAAAGTTGATTGTGATTATTTATTTAATCTAGTTTTTTGAACTGTGGGTAGGCAAGTAATTTAGGAGCTCGATTTCCTAATGCATAGGCAGGTATAGTCAACAAAGATAAAATTGATTGTGTGGGACAGAACGTGTTGACTTCCTACGTTGAGTTTTGAATGATGACAAACCACTTTGAACTAAAATATGTATGCAAGTTTTTGTTTGCATGTGCAGGTAAAAGTTACAAGTTCAAAATATGTAAAGACGAAGCTCATTAAGCCAAGTCTCGAAGATTGCATAAAGACCAAGGATTCAAAAGACATAATTTTAGGTCATAGTTGCAATGTAAGTAGTATTTGGATTGTTTAATGCATTATAAAGGTTAATATTAGAGAGGTGGACTGAAGGTTATGTGATACTCTCGGACTTGGAATGAGGAACCAGTTGGGCTGGTTCCTGTACGCAGCGGAATATAAGTAAAGCAATAAAGAACACACAATATTTAACGAGGTTCACCCAACTCTGGGCTACGTCCTCCTATCCTAAGTTCTTTTATTTATCTACTCCGAAAAACAAAGAACTCGCTCACTCTACTGTTTCCCTACTCCGGGAACCAGCACACCCCACACTCAACTCTGAATGTGCACTTGACTCACACTCGTAAGTCCAACTTTGTGTTTGAACTCACAAACACTGACCAGGCCTTCAACCCCTCTGTTTAATGCCTTTACAATAGGAATTTTCTGTCTTATGAATGACTTCTTAAAAGCTAAGTAAGAGAATGAATAAGCTCGTCTAATGCTCTTGTGTGACTCAAAGTAATGATCTTTGTGCTTTGTGTTTTTCTCTCAAATAATACTAAACTCTTTTAATCCGTGAGAGATATGGAATTTAGAAGCATAGATGACTATTTATATGTATATTGATTTAAACCCTAGTTTCCATAAATCTATACTTGTCAAACAAGGCAAGATTAGATTTATGGAAAGTATTTATATTGTTCGACTTTATCCTAAGGAATTAATCGAACAAGATATATGTACTCCAAGATTTAAGGCAATATACACATAATCATCTATATTTCCAGCTGCAAATATCTTTTCAAAAATATCCTTTTTTAAAAATATTTTTGAAAAATCCTTTTTCAAAACCGCAGCCAAAATTCCATTCAGGAACACAACTGGTTCCCCGGCTTGGTTCCTTAAATGAGTGTGTTATGAATTCTGTTCCAAGCTTTGTATCAGAATTCATATCATACTCAGAACACTTAAAGCACTTAGATTATTACTATTCAATCACACTATAGAGCATATTACATGAATTCCTGAAATTAAACTTTAAGGAGCAATTCTTCTAATCTTCATGTAATCTTCAAGAACTTGAATCTTCCTTCAACTATTTCAATTAGAGCACAACTTCTTTCTTCGAATGTTTTCGAAAGGCTTCACTCTTCAAGTCTTGGAATCAATATATTACTGCACATATAACAAGGTTAACATGCAATAAAAGATACATGACTGTTTTCCAGCATAACAGTCAAGGAAACAGCTCATACTGGTTCTGTACCAGTGAATGAGCTTTTCATGTAATCAGCTGTTCCATGTAACAAACAAGTTAGTTTCAAAGTATTCATAATAAATATTAACTTGTCTGAGGAAACAAGTATCCCAAACCAGCTGGTTCCCAGAACCAACTATATTCATACTGAAGCATTCTGTTTTCTGTAATGGTTTGTCATCATTCAAAACTTAAGGGACTCAACAAATTCCACCTTTTTGATGATGACAAACAATTTCGAAGTTCCGTAACTAAACAAGTTAGAAACAATAAACTTAAAAAAACAGTCTGCTATTCTAACTGGTCCCTAAAAAGAAAAAGACTCAATGAACAAGTTAGCTATTCTAACTGGTTCCTAAAAGAAAGATACTAAACTAACTGAACTAAGCTAGATTCTTAACATTTGAACTTCGACACTTTTTCTCCCTTTTTGCGTCATTAAAAAAACTCTCAAGTAAAGTGATGTGCACAAATTGTTAAATGTGCTCATCCAT
Source organism: Bassia scoparia (assembly GCA_008642245.1). Classification (NCBI taxonomy): domain Eukaryota; kingdom Viridiplantae; phylum Streptophyta; class Magnoliopsida; order Caryophyllales; family Amaranthaceae; genus Bassia; species Bassia scoparia. The sequence continues at coordinate 4,715 of SNQN01010489.1, read as the reverse complement.
ACAGTGGCATCAACCACCATTCAAGTATCATGCTGCAAAGAGATAATTAGTTAAGCATACCATCACATAGCAAAATATCAAAGTTCATACATGGCAGCAAGGATTAACCAAAAGGACCCTAATCCACATAGAAAGAAATGTTCGTGGATAGGGTTGAATAATTACAGGCCAACAAAATTAATTATTTTTAGAATCAAAAGAAAATAGGGGAGGGGAAATAGGAGCAAATAGCATCATTCCTCTCCATCACACTCTTTCTCCTCCTCATCATCGGGCTCAACATCATCATCATTATCTACTTCTTCCTCGAACTCCTCATCATCAGCTGGGTCTTCAACCTTTGTTTCCACAGTCTATTGCTGTTTATCATCAATGTCCCCTGGTTCCTCAATCCCCGGAACCACCAATTCACTTGCAGCAGCTAGAGCCGAAACCTGAGTCTTAGGAGGAACATAACCAATACATGGAGGCATCTGAGCTTTGACATCAGGAACAGTAAGCAACAACAATTGAGTCTCAGCTAACTTCTTCTCCATTTGACCGATTTTGGCATTGAACGAGGTTGAAATACCCTGAACCAGCTCCATCAACTTACCAAGAGTTTTCTCCTGGCTCTCCATTCTCTCTAGAATAGCACTTTGACTTGCTGGTTCCTCTGCCTTGGCTTTCTTCTTTGGAGGTGGCTTAACCTCCACTGGTTCCTCAAACTTAAATCTTAAAACATCAGCACCAATATCAAGACCCTTTTGCTTAAGAATAGCCTTTGTGAACACTGTAACTGGTACAGTGGATCCACTTAGGCTAACTTTGTTACCCTTAAGCAATCGAGTGATGATAGAACCATAGGGCAGAGAGTGATGAGATGAACCATAACAGTTCATGATGTGGTCAAGCATCAAGGAAGGAAGATTTATCTTAATCTTCTTCATCATCAGGTAGATCAGTACCATCTCCATGATGCGTACTGTTCCCTTCCTTGAGCTCGAGGAAGCAAAACTTTGTTACACAAAGAATGCAGAACCAGCATCAGTGGTTCCTTAAGATCAGCAGATTTGAAAATAACATACTTCTTGGGCATCTTTCCTCCAAACAGAAAATCATAAATTTCATCAGGTGTGACCCTTACCAACATAGGCCACCAGTAACTAGAATACTTATCAAAACCATCCCTTGGAATCCCCAACAGACTAGAAACAGAAGAAACTGACAAACCAACCTCAATACCTCCAACAGTAGAACCAATAGACATATCCGGCAATTGTTTAAGATTCACATAAAAGTCCCTCACCCTAGAGACATTAGCAGTAGATCAATCAAACAAAGACATCCAACCTTGATATTCAATTAAATCCTTATACTCAGATAATGCAGGCACGTTGAAATAACCATCCTCAACTCTACACCTAGACAATACTACTCTAGCACTTAAGTCAGTAGAACCAGTAAAGGGAGATTCTACAGACTTACCTTTGACTGAGCGAGGTGGTTTAGCAGCAGTTGCCTTCCTCTTGGTTCCCCTTTCAGAACCAGTTGATTGTTCTTCTTTTTATTTCTTTACTTCCTTCTTCACTGCTGAGCGAAGTCTCCCTCTAACTGAAAGCTTCACAATAGGTTCCCCTTCCTTTTCACTAGTAATTTGAACGTCCTCTTCACCAGTAACAACTTTCTCAAATTCTTGGTTCAAATTTTCTTGAGTCTCATGAAATTTTTCCCCCTGAGAATGAGTTGGTTCCTTGATTGTGGAACCACCACCCTCAATGGGATTCTCATGAGGCACAATCTCCTTAGAGCTTAATTTTGAGGTTTTTGATGGTGTTTTCTGAAGTGGGTTTTGGTTGAATTTTGTGGGAGTAGAAGTTTTTGACGAGTCAGTGGGTGGTATTTCTGTGGTTTTGACTTCGAGTTGTTGTGTTTCAGGGTTTTCTTCATTGACCTTTTGGGAATGTGATGAATCACTAGACTGACCTCTCCCTCTACCTTTCCTTCCTGTGTTCGATTTCCTACCCATGCTTTGAATGATCACAGACGAATGATGAACAGTAACTTGATGAACAATAATTTTGAATTTTGAATTTTGTAGTAGAAAACAGAGCACTTGAGATGAGAAGAGATTATAGAGTGATGAATAGTTGTGAGCTGTAACAAAGGGTTAGAACAAATATAAATAGTGGAGAGATCATCAATGAAGTGAGAGTTTGAAGAAATATAGCCGGTTGAGCTAATAACGGCTAGAATTTCGAATTTTAATTTGCAATGATCACTTACCATAAATACCTCAACCGACTTCAATTTAGGCATGTGTAGTTTATGCCTTGATCAACAAACCAAAATAACTAAATAAGATAAATTTCTTTCCAAGAGAAAAATATCCTAAGTAATTTTCCAAAACATATGAAAATATCAATCGGAAAACTTATCAGAGCTGGTCTGCTATTTCCCCTTGCTGGTACCTATGCAGAACCATGACATTCTGTTTCTGTGAATTAATGTTCAATTAACTACTCTCTTGCAACAATGACTTTAAACCCTTTTTGAGGGAATCAAGCCATCTACATAACACCTAAAGGATTTCGACATAGGTATATACACACACACAATACAAAAGAGATGTTTCTAGCAAATTATTGAGGGAAAAGTATAAAAGCCAAGTTGCCAGAATCTACTAATCTGTGATACAAAACAAAAATAAAATCTAACTAGACCCAAAAGGACTCTTAATCTACAAAAAGTCTCACGACACAAAGGTTTTGTGAAGATGTCTGCTATTTGATCCTCACTTTTGCAGAACAACATCTCCACTAACCCTTTCTCAACATTATCTCTCAAAAAGTGGTGTCTAATCTCAATGTGTTTGGTCTTAGAGTGCTGAACTGGATTCTTGGAAATGTTTATAGCACTCGTGTTGTCACAAAAGATTGGAACACTGTCATACTCAACACCAAAATCTTTCAGCTTGTTCCTTATTGTAGACACCTAAATGTGTCTCCCCAAATGAGTAACCGATGATGAAACATATCATGTTTCGTGATCGATTTGTTTCTAAAAGACGCATTTGAACTCGTGAAAAGCTCGAAATATGTGAAGTTAAGCTCATAATCATGTGCCGAAGGTCAAATAAGAGGCAAAAAGTATTTTCTTTTATTTCTTAGAATTTTCTATTTGGTTTTAGGATTTTTCAAATAATTATATTGGTGATTTTCATGATTTTCACTTTTCATTGCATTCTTCTCATTTTTCTGAGTTCACCAGAATTTTTAGATTATTTTTCTGATTTTTCTATAATTTTCTATGATTTTTACAATATTTACAAAAATCAAAATACGCGAGAAATACATAGAAAAATCAGAAAATACTTTAGAAATACCCAAAAAATACTTGGAAAATTCTAGAACCCTCTAGAACCGTATTTCTTGCATAAGAAGTGTCTAGGTTCATGCAAAATCCAAAGAGAATCGGGAAATCTTCGTATAATATTGAGAATACGTGAGATAATATTGAGAATACGTGAGCGTATATACGCCAAACTGAGCGTATATACGCCCCATTGAGCGTATATACGCTCCTTGGATCGTATATGCTCAAGATCAAAGGAAGATTCCGAATTTTCAAGCGTATATATGCCCAACTGAGCATATATACGCTCCTTTGAGCGTATATACGCTCAGTCGAGCGTATATACGCTCAGGCGAGCATATATACGCTTAGGAGTATACGCTGTTAGCGTATATACGCTCGTTTTAGGTTTTTTGCGCCTATAAATACCCTCTTACGCCTCGTTTCCCGGGACACGGCATACGTTGCTAGGCTTCGCATACTCTCTTGCTCTCTCACTCATACTCTCTCACCACTAAAAACACAAAATACGAGTTCTAATACGTCTTTTTAAATCAAATCAACGAGCGAAATCAAGGTATAACTCTGAGGTTACTCACCCAAAACCTCATTTTCGCTTCTTTCTAACTTGATTAATAACTATTCGAGTCTCAATTCAACTAATAAACTGTAGAAACCCACCTTTTTAATCGCTTCATGTAAATATGTAGGATTATTCATCACTTTTTGGTTGTTTTCATTTTCATTAACTCTATTGTCCTCCGCATTTTCTCATTGTCATTAATGTCGCTTCTCATTACTAACGTCTTCTTTGCATTTTGTATAGCAAGCTTTAACGAGGCGCTTTATTCATCGATACTAATATGTTTGTTTGATTTGTTTAGCGGATCGATCGAAGGCGTTATCATTTTATTTATTATTTTTCTAACAATTTATTTGTTTGCAGCGACAAGGTAAGGATGATGTATATTTGTATATGCATATTGTATATATGTTTTGTATTGCATTTCGTTTGCTCTTTAAATAAAGACCGGAAATTATGTGAATCACATTAAAGTCAGATTAATCATGGACAACCGGCTTTTAGGCACCTTTTTAATATTGATTAACATCAAGTGATCACATTTTCTAGGCTAGGTAGCTGTTTGTGCATAATAGAAATCTACTTTTGTAGTAACTTTTAGGACTAGTGCGCTAATAAGGTTTTGCATATGTAAGTTGTGTGCATCCAATAATCGCGTTTGAATGGAATTACAATGAGACCGAGTAGAGGCCGCTACATGCGGGCAGATTGGGTCAAAGATTCAATCCGTACCATGTCCCCGAACCCACGAACTGGTTACTGGATCAGAACGTGGGGCCATTGTTTTGGCACCAACGTT
>SNQN01010488.1:6212-19232 GCA_008642245.1 Bassia scoparia | reverse complement strand
AGGGATTGTAAGAGAATTTTAAACTAGAAAATGTGACGTCAGCGCATGATTTGATGGTATGGATCTTTGAGCAGTCAGCAACCAGCAACAAAACTACTAAGCGCAAAAATGGGTATGGATTAGAAATATTTCATCCTTGCTAATCTCTTCGATCCAAATCAAAATCAATGGAAAATACACCCTTTTCGAAATTTAGTATAAGTATTAATTGTGTAGAAAGATCAAAACTGACATAGAAACCAACGAGGAGAGCTTTCGAAAATTGAATGTCCGGCTGTAGATCTAAAGTAGGCGAATGTAAGCAAGGTTTCAAAATAAGTGACAACCATAGGATTTTTGAGCCTCGGTGTAAAATTGAATTTTTTGTAAGGCTTACCTACGTGCAATGCAAACGAAGTGAATGAAGAAGAAGAGAGAAGGGAGAAAAGTTTGTGTTGGGGGTTCATTCAAGTAGTACCACGCGCGCACAACCATTTTTTGCAAGCTCTGCATTAACAAAGATGTTTCCAGAACAATAGTCTTATCGCTAAAGATATTAATAGGGACGACATTATTATTTAGAATGATTATGAGAAACTTTAAATAAAGAGACTTAAAATAGATATTCAAATTCGAGTCACGTATATAGTGGATAAAACATATAATGTGCAAGAGTCACTGAAAATTTCAATGGTGGCAATTATGTTAATTAACTTGAAGAGAGAGGAGTTTCTGTACTTTATAGATGAATGAATAGAGACCAAGTAAAGTCAAGTAGATCAAGTACTGAAAGTGCAATATAAATAAATAAGTGCAACGCCTTTTTTTATTTTCAATAAAATGTGAACTGAAGAAGTTTTACTCATGGCCTAAAGAGAAGGCACTCTGACACAATAATTTTGATAGCATTCAAAAAAATTAATAAGTGTTTGTATCGTGTGAATGTATTGGTCAACCTTATTTTATTCTATAAAAGGTGACTATAGATTTTTGCTCGTTCAAGATATGAGTTATTTATTCTTGGTTTACTCAGCATCAAGAAGATCAAACTAGCGACTCGTAATGTTAGCATCGTTGAAGTTTTTGTATTAAAGCCAATAATTGTTATTAGGAGTCGGACTATCAGAATAAAAATCGGGAGTCTTTAAAATTAGTTCGCTATATGACTAAGATTTGTATTGAAATTTGAGTTTTATTGGGGGCACCGGTCACTTTCTTATAAAGTTGGGTAATATTAAGTGCATCAACGACTAAATCTACCGGTTCTCGTACGTTACTTAGATGAAATTGACGAGGTATGTATCTTATGTTTATGTATCCTGTCCGAAGAACCTGGACATTAGCTGTACCAAAACAAACTCGAAACTCGAATGGCGGTCAAATAACCGTGTGCTCTGGGAACATTATCAGATCGCAAGCTCTAGTAAGTAGCAATTTCACCGTTACAGACCGTAATTTTTAAAGTGGTTATTATAATTGTATACAATTCTCCTCCTTCTTCATTATTTTGTTCTTTCTATTGAGTTTACTTCTAAATGAGGCTTAATCTAGTTAACTCTCTTCTTGCAGCTGTCTTGCTTGTATCTCCGGTTTTTGAACTCCATGTGGGTTTATACAAGACTAAGGATTAATTAGTGAGTCAAGGCTGTGTTATCTGTGGTTGCTGTTTAGATGTGGTGTGAGTCATAATCCATCTTCGTGTCTATTGAATAACACAGTTGTATATATTTCCTTTTTTTTATGTGCATCCACGGTGTTGGTATTTGTGAAAAGTGCGATGCAAGTATTTGTGTAGACGTAAGATGTAGAATCTATTGTGTAGTATTGATATAATAAAGGTATGCTATTCGGTCAAGGGAGAGAAGAAGACGCTACAGCCTATTATTTTATTATCGAGTCAAAGAGTAATATATTCCCGTACCAATGTGATTGTTTACCTGTTCTGTCGCTATTGTTTTTATCGAAAGCGGCTGCAAGATGTGCATATCATTCCGATTTTTTAACACATGTTATGGACGTTGTTGTTTTCGTCTTAGGTGACACCTTCAGATCGAGCGGAACTCTCGACTTTGCCTACTCCTCGCATTATTAAGCTAAGGATCTATGAACGTTAAATAAATTTCGCCAAACATGATATTTTAAACTGGGTAGAGGAGGATAGACAAAAAGATCTGCAATAAAACGTAGCAAAAAGACTACCTGTCACGACTCACCGGCTCCCAGAAAGTATCCGCGAAAGCATCGCCGCGACATCCGGTGTGAGACGTTAAACCCCAAGCACGCTAGCCAACAGAACCCTGACAGAGTCGATGAACCTCAGCACTCGACGGCAAACCCACAAGCGACTCCAACCAACCCCACTTTGCATGCCACCAGGACATCGCAACCACCCTTCAATCGACCATATTAGCAAGGCCAAGTTAGCAACCTATCGGCAGCCAACCACAGATCCGATGCATCGTGCCTTAGATCTTTCTCTCACACCAAGCCACAACCATCGAACGGTCAGTCGTCGAATACAATCTAACTCTGGAATTGCGGTAAGAATTCAATACCTTTCTATAATTGGGGCGAATGCCAAAATTCTTCTGCAATACCTGGGTGAACTAATGGCAAGAATCCAACTATCTCCGATGCCTATGTGACCTATAGCAATGATGCATGAGTCACGGGAAGCCTGCACCTACGATTATCTCTTACAGAACTTCTACCATCGCAACTCTCTCGACGCCTACACTATATTATCAATCATCAGCCTATCGAGAAAGTGGGGTTCGAAATCGAGACTTGCGCGGACGAATTGGCGTTCTGATGTTCGAAGGCGTGAGTCCCATGGCACCTACCGCGTTTGTAGGTTGTTCCTTGTAGTGGTGATGAAGACCGTCACAGCCACAAGTCACCAACGTGTGGGGTGCAGTATGGCGCGCAACGTCTGAACATAAGATGCTGGCACAATTTTCAAAGTAGGGGAAGATGGAGCTGTGACGATGGTGTTTAAGTGGCTGGATTGTGGCTTGTCAGCCGGAGTGGCTATGTGATGGTGGTATCGCTAGGCACCAGGGTTGTGGTTGTAGAGGGGTGGGTTTAGTGGTTGAATGGGTGCTGTCGGGGGTGCGATGCGGGTTGTTATGGGTGGCTATCATACGGGCTACGGGATAGTTTTGTTGGTAATGGGTGCGTTGTTTGTTTATTACTTGGCGAGTACGTTGGTTAACTATGTGAAAGATGTGGTGCAGAGAGATGTAGACGAAGATGTTAATGAATAAGACGGACGAAGGGGGAATTATGGAAAACACTATCCCCCAAAAGTTAGGACGCAGGATCTTACATTGGTCCAGTGGTCGACAGTCAGTGTGTGAAATTGCGTAGATGCGTCATATTTTTTCGCGCGAAAAAATCTAAAACTCAAGGCCAATTGCGTGTTTTACGAAGTTAACATGGAGATGTAAGATTAGGTATGTGTCCGGGGATAAGAGCGTATTCACATAAAACCCCATTAGTAGAGTTATGCTACTCAAGGTGTATGTCAGTATAAGTGGGCCCATCATTAGCGAGTAATTGTAGAATTTACTACAGTTGAGATTGTATCCGGGATACTAATGAACATACAATTCACTGAATCACCTAAGGGATCGCCCTGATATTGTACAGGAATATTTCATTGTTAAGAGGAACTATAAAATCATGGTCACGTGGGAGTCCACTCATTCCAAGTAGGAATAACTTACCAGCTTTGTATTCATCGCCGTCCCCAAGTTAGGTCCAGTAAACAAAGGGTGGCGTTGGGGACATCGGTACGCTATGTAGATTCATCGTTTCGATACTCAGTAACGCCGCAAGCTAGTGTACGCCGACAACGAACCTATAAACCGACACCACAATGTAACGATCCTTTTTTTTGCACGTACAATGTATGTTCAAGTCGGCCTCACTCAAAAAAGAGTTGACAATGATTTATTATAATTATCTTTCGGAAATTTCCTCAGAGTAATCCTCTCGAGATTTGGCCTTGCAATAGCTCTTGTACACTAAGATTGGTTTGTAAGGGAAGAATCGGCATTAACCAGTAAGATTACCACAACAATTCTGTCCAAGTCAAGGTATTCACAAATAAGGAGGTGCCCACTTGTAACTCTCGAAGCTGATGTACGTTGATATAGCTTGGTATCCGACGTCACTAACATCTCCTAATATTATACTAAACATTGAACATGGTGTATCGTAGAAGAGTTTTTGCCTTTACTTTATTGGTAGGTGAGGCTCAATAGTGATGTCAGAAAAATATGTGAGCTGGATGCAAAATATCTTGTAGTAAAATGGAGCAGGAGGCGAGTCCGCCAATTCATTGTTTACCTGCTCGCCAAATTATGTTAACCAAATTTTTTTTTTTTTAATTTTCGGAGTAAATGAAGAAAGACTTCTTGTTAAAACAGAATAACCTGGTCGGTCCCTCGGCAACACATGCATTTATTTGTGTAAATAGTCGAATCGTTATCTGTCACGGAACTTCTACGACTGTGTAATACGCAATGTCAGAGGAAAGAGTGTCGCGCTTTCGAGACTTTTTTACGTCTATCACAGGCAGATATCGAGTCAACTCCCTCACCTTGCCCAAGTGGTTCGATAGAATATATATATATATAAGTATGTCATATATCACGTTAAATCCACAGAGAGAGTAAGAGGATATTCAGGAATCGTCTCGAGTATGAGTCTCTCTCTATTTGCTATCTCACGTTATCTTCGGATTTATCGTTTCATACACATTTTCCAAGGATATTTTTAACGTAAATCGAATATTCTGTTATTTGCACTCATAATTTATTTGTTCCCATAATTTGAATTCTCTGAATATTCGAATTTTGGACAAATATAAGTGTTCATAATTTCAAATTATGAGCTTGTTTTTTTTCTTATTATTTTTTTATTTTCGGATTACCATCCACCATGGTGAAAATAAAACGATTTTATAAGAATCATACTCTCGATTGTTTTTTTATGTAAATCATCCCTTTCTGCGTTTTTGCGTTAAATGTCTGATACTTAGTGTATTTACATGATGTGAAACAATCATATGAGATTATTGCTGTATGTGGACGCCTATCTCTCACCTTAGTGCACGGTGGCAATAAAGTTATTGTCTAGTTGTAATCTGAATAAAAACGATTAACATCGAATAAAAACGATTTAAATCGAGATAAAAATACTATTCGTGAAAGTATGGCATACTAAAACACAAAGAGAATGTTAAGTACTATTGACTAGGTCAAGCAATAAGCATAGCAATGTAGAATAAAAGGGTCAATGAAATTAAACGAAAGTGAAATCATTTAACTCGTACTTATTGTTACATTGTAATCAAATAAAGATGAGTTTTCTACATTGATGGTTGATCTTTAATTGAAAACTTCGATAAGATTAGTCAAATTACAAGTGGACAAAAGGAATTAAGTACAGTCAAAAAGATTGTTTTAGGTGAGTTAATCCTCAGATTTATACCCTGATTTTGCTTGGTTGGATCCGTCAGAATCTGATGCTTAGATACTCAACGAACGAATGTGTTTTAGCAGTGTTTTGAAGAGTGAGAGAGAGAATAAGCGCAAGTATGAATGAGAGAGATCGATTAGAACGTGTCGTATGGAAAATCGTGTGTGTTTTCGGAATGACGCAAGGCCACGTTACTTTAAGGCGCATTGAGGGAAAAGGAGGAGAAAATCCGCTGCGATATATACCAGGAGAGCTGCGCTATATACGCAGGCCTGACGTATATAACGCAGGAAACAGCGTAATAGCAGGAGGCTGCAATACGATGAGCCTGCGTATATACAGTGGTCTGCGTATATCGCGTGGCGATATATATTCTGCCTCGCGTGATGTTTTTTGAATTTCTCCGATTGATGATTTTCCATAATACGTGATCTGCTTTGATTCGAACGCACCTAGACACCTTGCTCCCATCCAAGCACGGAGGTATCTCGAGTTGTGTCTAGAAGGTTCCTAACGTAAGTTTCGCGGACGTATTTTTGTTTTGTATTTTCTTGTATTTCTGATTCTCGTATAAAAGTATAAAATCTAGAAAATACAAGAAAATCAAAAAATAAGTCTAAAAATACTGGTGCAAAGGCTCAGAAAATGTGAAGAATGTGATGAAGAGTGGAAATTATGGAGGATCAGCGGCAATAATTAAATTTTAAAAGATGAACTAAAAATAGAAAATAATGTAAAATAATAAAAGAAACAGGTTTTGATTGCCATTCGGCTTTATTTGTCCTTGGCTGCATAGTTCTCGAGTATGACTCACCGTATGTTCACTATTTTGTGAGTCAAAGCATCTTTTCTGAGTCGAAACAATCGGCGAGACCGTGGTATGTTTCATCACCGGATTAGCATTGGGGAGGAACACAATTTAGGTGTCTACAATAACACTTTTTCTTATTTATCTTATCTAAATTGTACTTAGATGGTAACTGTATCTGAACTCTCTTTAACTATTGATATGTTTTGTTTGAACTTATATTGTGGAGAGAAGGTTATAGGGATTCATATTAATACTTATGCTGACGTTATTGTTACGTATCTGAACTTATCTTAAACTTATTTGATACTTATCTGAATGTTATGTGAGTATATCTATATTGAAATTATTGATGAAAGTAATTGAAGAGAAATAGCCACCACAGGCCTAAAGCATTTAAGCACACACTTTTATTTGTTCATATTTTCTTTTATTTAACACCTACAAAGTATCATAACTATATGAGTAAATAATAATCTTCTATGGTTTTAGTGGTCATGGACACCGGTTGTTGGAGCCTAACTACAATCAGAGCATCGCAGACTATCAATATAAGTAAACGCTAACGTCGTCACTAACTAGTAGCAAGGGTAAGAAAGGGTCGAACCCAATGCTCGCAAGACGTGAATAACCACCGAAAGTCAATTGTTTAAATAGAGGGCTAAAGTCAAATAGTGCTTTGAGAATTGTTTGTTCCTAAATAGGATTTAAAACTCAGAATTAGATTAAACAAGAATAACTTGATTTAAAAGGGGGTCTAGGCGCAATGTAGATACAACCTCAAATTTATTCAACGTGAATTGGAAAGCAAAAGGGGAAAACACATCAAGTTGGGATTAAAAGCTCTGGAAAGCGCACCATAAGAAACACCTAACTACTTCTCTCGGAGCTAACAAGGTTTCCTAGTTTATGGACTAAACTCTATTTTATGGTTCAAGATTCACAAAACCAAGCATGGAAGAACTAAATTCACAGTGAAATAATGTCTCCCTGAACTAGAAGTCAGCTATTTTCATGGTTTTTAGTCAAGCAAGTTAAAGAGACTACTACCAAATTATCTTTCGATCCTGATCATTAAGGAGACTAAATAAATAAGTACTTGCTGGTGACGAATTTCTCAAAGAATACATGAAAAACCCTCAAACAAGGGCTAGTTAAGCACCAAAGAAGAATCAAAACCCAAAACAATTAGCAATTTATTGCAGAATTGAGGGTTTATATCAACCTAGAAATTAACTATACAATCCCATAATTAATGTATCTAACAATCAACTTTAGAGTTCATAATATTAAATTCAAGGCACAATCAACAATATCAATCAATTTCAATAGAAATAACACTACAACAAACATTAAATACTAGAAATTCACGTAAATATAGAAGATGAACAAAGAAAGTAGAGGAGAGAGAAAATTACAAAGAAGCTTCTATCTTGCCCAACAATGGTGGAAATCATCTTGAAAATCTTTAAAAGTTGAGTATCAAATATAAATTASAAAGAAATTTGAGAGGAATTGAAGTTACAATCTAAAACTAAGAGGAAATAACCTAAAAACTAAGCTCCCCCGACAAAATGGACAAASAGGGGGTATTTATATCAACCCCCCTAAAATRAGAAGAAGAAACCGTAACATATATGAGAGTAGCACTTCAACACGGACGTGTCATAACYGACACGGACGTGTTGCTCTGTCCTGCGCACCACAGCTTCAAAACAGCATAAATTTCTCTCTAYTTATCGGATTTAGGCTTATGACCAATAMTTGCYAAGCTAAAAGAATAAGCTTTCACCTACAAGTGMAATCTCCACAATCCAATGACTGGATAAAAATATATGACCGTTTGAAATCAGCCCTCTACGCAAAGCTCTCTAAAAAGGACAGTTCWTCTTGCAGGGGCTGTAACTTCTTCAATACTTATTGGAATTAAGCTTGTAACCATTCATCGCGAAGATAATGAAAKGATKTTTGATCTCCAAGTAGAATCACCTCAAATGGTTAATTGTGCAGAAAGTTATGGCAATTTGAATCCACAGTACACACACGAAACATCCAAAAAGTGTCCAAAAATGCCTAAAATGTACACAAAACACACAAAATACCCGTGAAYCATTAGTGTGACCAAAGTAAGTTAAAATCATTCAAAAAGAGGCATTAAGGACAAATTAAGGACCAAAATAAGGAGAAAAACGCACTAATAAGTGGTCTTTCAGACCACTTATCACCTACATAATCAAATTCATTTCCTGAGGAACTATCAGTTAWTTTCTCCTAAAGAAGCWGAGACCATTGTCCGCCCTTCCTAGTTAAARCGTATTCAAGGATCTCGTTTATATTGTGTTGCAAAAAAAATTACAAATCATTATAAAAGACTTGCACTCCCGTAAATATGGTAACATCCTAAACAAAGTAAGGCTACCTCATGATATTGCCAATGGTGAAGGTAAATTCCTGTTAAATTTCATTACTATCCATGTCGACRGGCCAAACACTCCAACYTTTGTTACTAAATTTTTACAACGTGAACGGTTACTTGCCTTTGGTAAAAATTACTAGGGAAAAAATGCTAGAAACTCTTGGCTTATGAAGGGCGATCAAAACTCTCATTTCTTCCATAATGTCATGAAAGCACGTATAACGAAATCTTAAGTTTTCCGTCTTAAAAAATAAGGATAATCAATGGGTGTCCACTCCATGATGATGTTACTTAGTTATTTTATGATGAATTCAATAAAAGTTCACCTCTGCTCACTACCGCTCTTTTAATCTTTCCTTGCTACATAAAGTAGTTACGGATGCCAACAATATCCTTTTAACTGAACCAATAATGCGGGAAGTAGTGAAGTCTGCTTTCTTTGATATGTGCCCCTATAAAGCACCTGGTACAAATGGTTTCGGTCCGAATGTTTTTTATCCTACTGGCATATCATTAGTAAGGATATCACAAAGGCAATTTACYGTTTTTTACCATGGTCGTCTACTTCGTCAGCTTAACCATACCATTATTACTCTCATCCTAAAGGTCGTCTACTTCGTCAGCTTAATTCTTCTTCTTATTTTTCCCCTTCGAGGACTTCTTGTTCACTTTCCTAGCCATGGCAGAAAGGAAAGGGAAATCCTAGAGAGAAAGTTCCCATGTACTATGTTAACTGCTTGGTTCCTAGTATATAAGGAACAAACCTTATTGCTTTTTGAAAACCTCTTCATATTACCATAGTAACATGATTTCGAATTTAGGAGTTTGTATGTGGCATTATTCATGATTTGCCATACACATCACCCTAAGTTAAAGGCGTATAGGGATGTTTCATCACGATTTTGTATAATTCCACTTTTTAAGAATATTTTTCAAAGAACTAGGGTTAACTTGATGTAACATATAACAAGATGATCTATCCATTTTTAAGCAAGTTGCAGCTCTGTAAAGATGAACCGGGTACTCAGTTTCGGAACCACGATCTGCCGYGTCCGGGACCAGTTCCAAAACTCAAAGAACCAGTTTCATCAGTACCGGTTTTACGTCTASATCTTTGGAACCGGTCAAAACCGGATCCGGGTCCGGTTTCTCTCTAATAGACCGGGTACCCGGTTTATTCATCCCTAATAATGGGGCTATCCCAAAAAGCATTTTTATCCTTTGGCTTGCATTGCAGGATAGACTGAGTACTATTTATGAAGCTACTAATGAGAGTCTCTTGAYCCCCTCTCTTGGATGTCTCATGTGCAATTTGTGGAGCTACTAATGAGAGTTTGGAACATCTGTTCTTTCAATGCAGGTTCTCTAGACAGCATGTTCTGAGTGATATGTGGATCCTTCGACATGTACATGACTAGGATGATGAAGTTAAATTAGCTATTTATTTTTGTCAAAAATCAGATGCACAAAGTCGAGCTTATGTTAGGTTTTTTACTGAGTGCATTTATGCAATTTTGCTGTCATCAAAACTTAGCTATCTTTCAACAAGTCATCAAGCCTATTGACTGTATTTTGGATACTATTCATTTTAGGGTAAATATTAGATTTTGATTGGCTTTTCGGWCCTTTGCATGTGGTTCCTTGAGCATGGGTTTGCCCATGCCTTGGTGTRGTTTGTTTGTGTTTTGGTCTTAGAAGCCCATTCTCTCTTGTTATTATTTTGATAAGGTAGTAAGGGTGGAGGCTGCTCTTTGCATTGGTAATAAAATCTTTATTTACCAAAAAAAAGGTACACCAGGACTTCAGTAATAGGGCAATGGATTATTATAGAATAATAGTTGTCACTACAAAAAAAGCTCGTGTAGCGACGGGAAGTTCGGGACGGATTACTCCGTCCTAATTAGCGACGGATTTTCTGATTTTTTGAATCCGTCCCTAATTTAGGGACGGATTACTGATCACGTCTTAAATTTATAATATTGTTAAGTGCCAAAAGAGTGGGAAATTTAGGGACGATTTTATTAGGTCCCTAATTTTCAAGTTCACGGATTTCCAAATTAGAGGAAAAACTTGAAAATTTACGGACAGATTTTCTGAAATCCAACTTAGGGACGAATTTCAGAAATTCATCCTAAATTTGAAAGTTACGGATTTTCAAGTTAGAGGCATAAAAATTATAAATTTAGGGGACAGATTTTCTTACCATTGTCCGTATTTAAGGGCAGCGGATTTGAATTCCGTCCCTAAATTAGGGAACAAATTTGTCCTTAAATTACGGACAAATTTGAATTCCGTCCTAAATTGGGGACGGATTTAAAAAAATCCATCTTAATACCTATTTACCTCACTTAACACGTTAAGAAAACATAACTTTGAGGTATAGATCGTCCTATTTTTAGACGGGATCTGATATCCTCCCTAATGTAGGAACGGATTATGAATCGATCCGTCACTATATTAGGGAAAGATTCTATAATCGTAGCTAATTTAACAGTACATATTCAAATTTTGTTGATAAAGTATACAATTTGGTATTTGGAGTAATTGGTTTGGGATTGGTTGGTGTTTGAGGTATGGGTTCGATTCTCTCAAGAGCTCGTCGAGTTGTATTAATAGTTGATTAATAGTGCTAATTACTAATAAGTGGTGATGAAGGGTGGCTAGAAGTGATTAAGAATAATCACCCAAAATTTGAATTTTTTGTTATTAATTGACATGAAAACCAAATCCGCCTAAATTATGGACGGAAATTAAATCCGTCCTAATTTAGGACGGATTTGAATTTCGCCCTAATTAGGAGGTTTTTATTTTCCGTCCTAATTAGGACGGATTTAAATCCTCCTAATCTAGGGACACATTTAGCGAACGAGGTTTGGGGACGGACTGAATCATCGCTAGATCACTTTAGCGACGGATTTTTGCCTATTTAGGACGATTATGTCCGTCCTAAAACGAGTTTTTGTAGTGTTTGTATTATCAGATGAGAATGCAATCATTGCTCTGATATCGGTATATGTAATATGGTTTGCATGGTATTAGTTTTATATTAAGTGTATCATTTATAATTTTATGTATATTAAAAACACCAGCCAAATTTGTTCGATATAATTTTGATGAAGACTTTTTTGTTCCGCTATGAATTTATTAAAAAAATGAGTT
Organism: Bassia scoparia; assembly: GCA_008642245.1. NCBI lineage: Eukaryota > Viridiplantae > Streptophyta > Magnoliopsida > Caryophyllales > Amaranthaceae > Bassia > Bassia scoparia. Next base: position 7,383 of record SNQN01010488.1, on the reverse strand, counting down.
TTTCTATTTGGTGGCATACTAATTTTTACGAATTTATTTGGTAGTCAGTCTGTGTTTTTTTTTTTTTTTTTTTAATTCTAAGTTATAGACTATTTATTGAGTAAGGAAAATAACACTTATATGTTACACTAATTCTTTCCTAAAGACAAATGAAATTTACTAAAATACCCTTATTTAAAACAAAAAAAAAAAAATCTAATCTAATTAACTCCCATTCTAACCCCATCTCTCTCTCTCTATTCAAACTATCAATCATGAGCATCATAAACGTCTAACGTTATGTGCGACAATTACTCTAGACGAGTATCCAATAATCGCAAACAAGGAATGGAGGGTTGTATACTTGTATTACTTGGCATACTGTAGGAGCCAATGCAAAGTTAAATACAGTACAATGTACTTCCATTGCCAAAAACTTAGGCATAATGCTACTCTATTTTTGATATAACGGTTATGAATTCACTGTGTTTGTCTCAAGCACGCTCTGTCTGCTAATGTAGAACGGTTTGAACTAGGCACTTATCCTTAAATCAAGTACAACACCTACTAATTTAAGCATTATATTAGATTAGCCAGGCAGTAATAGACATAACAATAAAATTAATGGCATCCTCCCCAAGCTACATCTACTATATATTGTATTAACTAAGCCAATACTTTAGCTCAAAGGCATAGATTGGCAAAAATCAGAGTAATATTGGGATAGAATATAGGCTATCAGTCAAAACACAATAGCAGTACACTAGGCACTAGCCAGACAAAATAATCAAAGGCACTACCTTCTGCGTGACAACGAAACCGTTAAAAATCCTGATTATATTCGACCATRCAATTGTGTTTCTAATAGCGTAAGCATTCCATGTAGAGCAAAAGGCTTAATATATAAGTGTTTGGTGACTAAAATCGTCTCAATTTCGAATCACTGACTTAGAATCAACTATATCAATACGTACCTAACATAAAATAAAGTAATACTCCCTCCGTTTTTTTTAGATGTTCCATATCATTATGGAACGGTTTTTAAGAGTTGATTGAGTTGAATAAAATAGTTGAGTAAGTTGGGTAAAAAGTTGAATAAGTTAGGTAAAAGAGTTAATGTGTGAATGAAATTTTATGGGAAATAGTAATTTTGGGTGAAAAGATTGGGTAAAGTAATGAAAGTTGACTTTAG
>SNQN01010487.1:0-14832 GCA_008642245.1 Bassia scoparia | reverse complement strand
TTGATTTTTGATTAAGCACCGAGCGCAGGTATTTATAGGCGTATGGGAAAAGATATGCAAAATACGAAATTAAGATACTGAGAATAATTGTGTATACGGTCTAAGGACCATATATACAGACACTTGGACCGCATATACAGTTGTGACTGATGTGGCTTGCGTGAGTGAGTAAATGAGGGTTTTGAGAGTTAAGGTTCGAGGAGAGAAAGGGAGTCATCGGAGGTTCGACGGAGGGAGTGAGTGAATGAGGGGTTTGGGAGTTAAGGTTTGAGGAGAGATAAAGAGTGATGAGCGTGAGTGAGGGTTTGAGGGGAGAGTCGTTGGAGGGTGGCGTCGCCGGAGTGGGGTCACCGGAGGGTCGTCGTCGTGAGAGGAGTGAGGGTTTGAGAGGAATGATGGTTTGAGAGTCGTGATTTCGAAAAAAAAGGGAGTCGTGAGAATAAGGAAACAAAAGGGGAAAGAAAGAAATAATATGATTTCGAAAAAAAAGACTTACCGACCGTTTTTTCGGTTGCAACATATGGCGAAAAAGGGAGGGAATTGAAAAGTGGGGTCTGATTTTGTGGGTAAATAAAAGCTTACCAACGCTTCCGCTCGGTAAAATCTCACCGAACGTTTTCGATCGGTATCACCGATCGATTGATTTTCAATCGGCAAATTCGGTCGGGCAAAACTAAATCGGCAAATTTCTTGTTGTGTATTTTCACTGATAAATGTTCTCATATTATTTTTGAAAAAAAAACAACACAAAATAAAATAAAAAAACAGCAAAACTACAATTTCCTTTGTCTATATTTATTCCCTTGGTTTTCAACATATCCCGCACAATTGCACAGGTAAAATCTAGTTATAAATTTTATAAGATTAATACGTGTTACTTAATTTTATAAGTTAAGAAGAGAGAGGAAGGAAGTAAAGAGATTAGTCAAGTGTGGGCCCTACTTAATTTTATAAGTTAAGTATTACCGCCACACATTGCAACAAATCTAGAGCTAAAGCTTACATAGATCAAATTTTAAAACTCTAAATTGAGTAATTGATTACAACTTACGCAAAACTATTATAAATATTACTCCCTCCATTTTTGTAATTGTTCCACTTTTTATTTTGGGATATTTTCAATTAATTGCTCCAAACCAATCTAAAAATAATTTTGTTTTTTTACTTTTTATTTACTTTATTTATTGTAACATTAACAAATTACTCCTTTCTAAAGCCAACATTCATTAYTCAATTTATTCAACCAAAATTACCTTTATCCGAAAACATTTACTCACATGTTTATTCTTTTACCACTAAGTCAAATATTTTATCTAACTTACTCAAATATTTATCTAACTCAATCAACTATTAAACACCGTGTCGAATTGGTATGGAACATCTAATTAAAAACGGATGGAGTATAAGATCAATATGTGTTACTTAGAATATATGTTATTAGTTACGATAGGATATACTTTGGCTAAAATATTTTTTTTCTTTCCTAGATTATATATGATTATCATAAGATATAGTCGTTAGGATTTGGGGAAGATTTGCGATGTAATATAAATTTGCATTAGTAGGCTATAATATTTTGAGGTTGTTTTCTAGAATTCTACAATTATTCACAACAACAAATAATTATTCAGTTATATTTATTACATGGAAAGCTCATGGGATAAATGGTATACATTGAATTGGAGTTTGAGTTGAATTTGCCAAAACTAGTTGAGCTGAAATTATTGGGGAGTGTAAATTTGTCATAGTGCGTAGTTTTTTACTTTACTATCGGCATACCATATTTAGCGAGTAAGTTGTCGTTATGTGGTGTTATGTAACTCGTAAACAACTCTACTGTTTCTAAGTCAAAACCTCCCATCTATAAAAGGAGTGCATTATTCACTCATTTTGCTCAGTGTACATTTCATAATAAAATAATATAATTATAATTGCATTAATAGTATCATGCAGGGTACCATGAAAATAAGGGTGAGCTGTTTATGTCCTGCATCTTTGGGGGTTACTGGCATAGCTTACTATGGCACGCCACTGATCAACAAGCTTCAAGATTTTTGTGTGGACAAAGTGACTCAAACACGATGTATGTCTCTTTATTGTCATTATAGCCTTTTCACGTTTATTTAGTATTTTAAAAAGGATTGATCTCTATCTAAACTCGAACAATGTGTTTCAAATAATGGTTGCAGGAAGTTTATTAAAATAACAATAAAGGCAATGAAACTACAGGAAACGCTGAAAATAAAGGTATTCTAGATAACTAAACTCTGCGTGCAACACTGAGAATTAACTGTTAGATTGCATTAATTACATTGCATTTTGCCAATTATTTCTTTCATTTGTTGCGTCCCATGGTAATTTCAGGTCTAGATAGAAAGATATATTGATCCTAATAGTGGATACACATTTCATTCATTTCTAATCTTACAAAAGATTTTAATTTATTAAAATCCTCTATTTTATTGGAAACGTAATGATAACGATATTGAAACTAGATTAATTTTAAATATTAAGTAGGCCTAAAAAATATGAGCTTAGCGTGAAATTATTTGAAACGATACACATGTTACATATAATATGTGTTAAAAAATTTGGTAAATTAACAAAAACAGCAATCTTTTTTAAAAATAATCATAAGTTAATTGTGTCATTCTGAAATTATAATTCTTATTGATTAATGATTAACTTAATTGTGTTCATAAATTTTAATATTGTAATGTCAGTTCGCTAAGATGTTATATTGTGTGCTAGATAAAAATAATTGCTTCAAAATTTTGTCAAGGTAGTTTAGGTCTTGATTAATTTGTTTTGTATTTATATTTTTTTAAGTGGTTAATGAAATTTGGTATTGCACACTTTTTTCAATTAAATAATTGTTTTATTATGTTATTAAAAAAAATTTACTAGGTTGCGCATTGTGATGTTCGTAGTTCTTTATTTATAATATAAAGTACTGTAAATAACAGATTGTGCAATTTAATATCTCTCCGGTTCCTTGAAATATGTCACTTGTGTTTTTTTTTAATTTGTCACAGTGGAGAGAGTCTTGTTAATACTATTAATTTTAAAAAATAATATAGTAATGTGGGGTTCTTGTTTGACGTGTACATGAGTAAATTAATTAATATTGCAATTATTACAATTTTTACACATGTGTAACTATAGATATAAATGAAACGATATAAAAAATGCATTGTGAAGCGTAGGAATAATAAATGACATAATTTTATGGAACAGAGGAGTAGTTGTTTCTTTCCGCAATATTTATTTTCCCATATATAGCATATAAATTGAAATTTTTCGTAATTTGTAGGTTATTATATATATAAAGAAGATTGCAAAAGATTTATGTTTGCTTTATAGGTATTAAAGAAAATTATTAGATAGTTGGTAAAAAAAAACTTTTATGAAGCTTTTTGTAAAAATTTTTCTACTCTTTATGTTTGATGAATTCATATGCTATAGCAAACCAGTACAAGAGCAGAGATTGAGAGATGAAACAAACACTATAATTCAGAAAGTTTTACTCTTAACCAAAATATTAACGTTTTCCAAGAAAGGTAATGTTGTTAAGCATTTATCTTTTAGAATTATTATTGATCAAGATTTACATTAAATTTATCGTGCATTTAGCATATAATACGATAATCCAAATATAAGTGACCATTATTCGCTTTACTTCACATATGATGTATAATAAGTCACCATATTGATCAAAAGTGTTCTATATTGACTAAAAGGGTTCATTAAGAAAAAATTGTCGAAACACCTTGCAAATAATTGGGCGTATTTAAAATTAAACACCACCACATTAGTTATTATACACAACACCATCAAATTTTGCAATTTTTTTAAATACTCACCATCTAACGGACTTTCACCAACTTCCGTTATTATTTGGCCCTACTCGTTACAATTTCTTATTTCACACAATTCTCCCACGATCTTCCTTCTACTTTTCACCCTCTCCACTTCACTTTCTTCATAATTCTTCCTCTCTTCTCCATTGACCATCAAATTATGCTTCTCCATTTTTTTCCACCATCTCCTATCATCCTCATTCATTAGTTCATCTTCAGAATCATGACATATTCATCTTAAAACTAGGGTCTCACTCAATTTTTCATGCATACACTAGTTGCGTCTTTTTTTCTCCAATTTCTCATCAAAAGGATAACACCCACGAAATCTTCTTCCTCTTTTGCTGCTTCATGAACAAGATGCCTACTTTCGCTTCGCTTCGCTTCTCTTTCCTTCTACTTCTCCAATTTGATCTCATGTGATGTCTCCAATTTGATATGATTTTCCTCTTGTTATTCTGCTTCTTCAATTTGATCTCATTTGCTTCTCCCTGCTTTTGCTTCTCCAATTTGATCTCATTGAATGTGGTATCTTGAATTGGGCGAATGTGGGATTGTCATTGAAATTGGGCGAATTAAAAATTTTGTGTGATTTGAGGATGAAAATGATGATAACGGTATGCTTGAAATGAGGTTTAAGATTCTGAGTTTTGTTAATGATAAACGTGATAACCATGAAAGGGGTACCTAGGATTGCTCATGCTTGTTGCTCGAATTCGATTCAAGTGATTATCCATTATACACTTCGAAGTTCGAACTACAAAATTTCATTCATGTTTTTCTGAATTTGGGCTTCTATTGTTGAGTAAGGGTTGATGATGTGAAAGATCAATGAAGGAGAGAGGAAGAAATTGAGAGAAAGGAATTAATGGAGAGGAGGAAGAAAGTGAAGGTGAAGAGCTGAAAGGGATAAAAGGGAAGAGGATTATCGTGATAGAATTGGGGGAAATAAAGAATTGTAACAGAGTCAGGCCTCCAAAATAACGGAAGTTGGTGTAAGTTCGTTGGGTGGTGAGTATTTAAAAGGTTGCAAAATTTGATGGTGGTTGTGTATAATAAGCTAATGTGGGGTGGTTAATTGAATACGCTTAATTACAAGGTGGTTCCATACACTTTTTCCGATAATTTAATATAATTACACAATAAATTTATTTGAATCCAATGCACCACAAGAACCTCCCGTACGGTTCGGAGAGCACTGAATTCAAATGACAAGTTCACTTTGCCTTTACTTTTAAAATAATGAAGTTGTTTTAAAGTGAAACCTTTTATTATGTAATAATTCGTACATTCCAAATTTCGTATATTTTGTATTTTTATGGGAATTAAGTTTGAGAAAGATGAGTATTAAAAATAAATAAAAAGTGGAATGACAAATGTCATACACTTGCAAATAAAAAAGGTACAGAGAAAATTACTTTCACTATTAAACACAGTTTCTAAAAAAAGTGAAAAAATCAAAATAAATAAAAGTAAGGTTTTGTTTGGATAACTAGGTGCGAGGAAAAAGAGCAGGAGGATGATGAAGGTGATGGAAGGGAAAGGAACGGAATAGAATAATATTAAGTTTTCTTTCCAAATCGATCTCTCTAGTGTTTGTTGTTTTTCAAAAGTTGTCAACCTCCAAAATTGTTGATTTTTCTTATAAATTAGAGATTAAAGTGATTGTACTTCATTTTAAGTTTGTATTAAAATTATGTTTTTGATTAAATTTTTAAATAAGTTTTTAATTGTAACTTTACATTAAATAATATATATGATATGTATGTATGTATGTATGTATGTATGTATGTATGTATGTATGTATGTATGTATGTATGTATGTATGTATGTATGTATGTATGTATGTATGTATGTATGTATGTATGTATGTATGTTGTATGTATGTATGTATGTATGTATGTATGTATATGTATGTATGTATGTAGTATGTATGTATGTATGTATGTATGTATGTATGTATGTATGTATGTAGTATGTATGTATGTATGTATGTATGTATGTATGTATGTATGTATGTATGTATGTATGTATGTATGTATGTATGTATTATGTATGTATGTATGTATGTATGTATGTATTATGTATGTATGTATGTATGTATGTATGTAGATGTATTATATGTAGTTGTATGTATGTATGTATGTATGTATGTATGTATGTATGTATATGTATGTATATGTATATATATGTAATATATATTGTATATATGTATAGTTAGGATCCAATGAGAAGGACCCTTAAATGAGAAGCATGAGAATCAATCTTAGCTTTACGTTGGTTTTAAAGATTGTCGGTCAAGATGTGCATTAGTTTTTAGTGAATGTGCACAAATTTTTCATAAATGTGGATATTTTCATGTTCTTCCAGAACTTATGCACATTCATGTATAGACTTATGCACATTGACTTTTTAGGTAAAATAAATATCTTGACCCTCAATTCAAAATCTAAGGATCAAGATTGCTTCTCAGACTTCTCATTTTATGGGTGCTTCTCATTTGATTCTAAAACTATGAAGGATCCTTAAAATTATAAGTGTGATAAATAATATTGATTGTTGGATTTTGAGATGGGTTACCAAGGTGTACATTATTTTAATAGTGAATGTACACAAATATTCCATGAAAAATTTCTTTTCTACAATTTATGCAAATCTATTCGAAATTAATGCATTGTTTTCCACAAAAAAAATGCACATCTACTTTTTTCATGAAATAAATCACGACGATCTATTCAAAATCGAATAATTAAGATTGTTTCTGACATTTCTCATTTTATTTTATTTTTATTACAGAGTATAATGGTTGTTTGATTTTCATTGATTAATTCTATATCATTTTATGTTAAATACATGTAACATTGAATTGATTTGATTAGAATTGATTGAATTTTATTTTCGGAATGTTTTTTTTTTAAATTGTTGTTGTTGTTGTTTTTGTTAATCTATTCACTAGAGAGAGTAGTGAAGCAATTTTTGAGGTGACACTATTGCTCCCCTTTAGTTATATAATAGAGATTTGTTTAAAAATGTGTGTTTAGTATTGGTAATTTTTGACATTTTTTTTATCTGTACATCGCATTACGTGCTTCATCCGTTTCTTTATAACGACTACATTGTCTTTTGCACTCATTTTCTAGATGATATTTAACGGTGTAAACGAATAAATTAGGTAAAATAATTTCAATAAAAAAATAGTTGATTATGATTATCAACTTTCAAATTATATATTCTAACTAATTTGCTCATTTAACTAACGGTCAAAATGCCACTTTGAAATGCATGAAATGTTGTCTTCCTTAGAAAGACATAGTGACATAGAGGAAGTATGGTATTTTGTGTGTATGTGTCTATATATATATTAACAATTTAACGTATATATGTCCAGTGTTCATCAATGGGYTGTTCTGCAAGAACCCTTTGAACGTGACAGCGGACGACTTCCTTTTCCAAGGGCTAGATAAACCAGCCAACACAAACAACAGGGTTGGCTTCAATGTCACCCGAGTCAGACCCTACAGCCTTCCAGGGCTCAACACTCTTGGAATATCGATATCGAGGGTCGACTTGCCACTAACGGGGTTAATATCCTCACCATCATCCCGTGCCACCGAGGTCATCACAATTCTGCAGGGAAGAGTTATCGCTGGTTTCGTCACTTCCAATTTCCTGGACAGTGGCGAAAACAAGTTATACGCCAAGATGCTTAACAAAGGTGATGTTTATGTCTTTCCACAAGGCATGATTCATTTCGAGGTCAATATTGGAAAAATTCCTGTTGTTGCTATTTCTGCATTTAGCGTCAAAACCCCGGTACTCTATCTACTGCCCCTGCTACTTTTGGGCTAAGCCGTCTCTGCCTGTGGAAGTTCTAGCTAGGGCGTTCCGGCTCGATCCGAAAATCGTCAAGAGGATTCAAAGTCTGTTCTCTGGATGATGAACCTCTTATTTGAAATGAAATCTAAGGTCTAAACATGGTCATTGTGCGTGACTATTCTATTGTAAGATGTTATGTTCACGTATGATTCTATTTGTCCACAAAATAAGTAATACGGTGTGCTACTGTAGTTTGTTTGCTCAATCAGAGTTTGATGTTTAATAATTAATAATAAATAAATGGTTTGCCTACAAAACGTGAAGATTGTTATGAAACTAAAAGTAGAAAGAGTGTATGAGAGTGATTGAGAAGATAATTGGTGAGAAGATGATTGTTGTTGTTTCATTGATCAAAGGATATTGTCAAAATCAACCATAGCAGATTGATTTCAACTCATACTCAAAGTAAACACACAATGTCACATGATTATTTTGAATGAAAGTTTCAAGTAAAACGAAATTAATTTGAGAGAATTCTAGTGAGAGAGAAGAGAGAAGAAGAAATGTTATTGAAATATGAGAATTAACTCAATGTACAAACATATATACATGACACATAGCAGAGGCTTGTGGCAGAAGCTAAGTAACAGAATAAAAGTTTGTATAACAAACTGTAACAAAACTCTAACTAACTAATGCCAGCGTGGCAGATTGAATGCTCTAGAAGAATGTTCTTGCATGCTCTGCTTGCTAGGTATAGCAGTAGGATAATCAACACCCCCCTCAAACTAGGGGTGAGATCATTCCTAGTTTGCTCAGTAGCTTGTTCTGATGTTGAGAAGGCAGAATCTTGGTCATTACATCAGCCAACTGAGAAGAAGTAGGAAGGTAGGTGAGCTGTAACAAACCTCCATAACTTTGTCTCTTGTGAAGTGACAATCAACCTCGATGTGTTTGGTTCTTTCATGAAAAATGGGGTTTTTAGCAATATGAATAGCACTGAGGTTGTCACAGTGCAAAAGAATAGGTTTAGAAATGGAGACATGTAATTCTTGCAACAACTTACTAGCCATGTAACCTCACTTGCTGCCGATGACATAGCCCTATATTCAGCTTCACTGGAGGATTTAGACACTGTGCTTTGTTTTTTAGACTTCCAGCTGATGGGAGAGGCACCAAGCATCATTACATATCCTGTAACTGACCTTCTAGTATTAGGACAGAAGCCCAATCTGAATCACTGAAGGCTTGTAGGACTAGTTGATCAGAACCCTGGATTAATAAACCTTGCCCTGAAGTAGTTGCACATAATTAAGGGTATGATGTAGGGCAGCTTCATGAGAATCTCTTGGATTTTGAAGAAAATTGGCTTAATGTCTGCACTGTATAGGCCAAATCAGGTCTTGTATTTGTAAGAAATTGAGTTTACCAACCAAGGATCTAATCTTTGTAGGATCACTGAGAAGAGTACCCTCATTTTGATGCAACTTCAAATTTTGTGGCAAAGGAGTGACAGTTGGCCTGAATGCAGAAATACCACTTGAATCAAGAAGTTCCTGAGTAAACTTCTTTTGAGTGAGAGTACACCATTTGCCTTGTATCCAACCTCAATACCCAAAAAATAGTGTAGCTTTCCCAAATCCTTGATAGTAAACACTTTATGCAGATGATTCTTAAGCTGTGCAATACTTGCAGAGTCATTGCCTGTGAGGATTATATCATCTACATACACAGCAGCCACTGTAATAATACCTTCTTGATTCTTAATAAACAGACTGTAGTCATTCTTAGATTGAGAGAACCCCTGAGATATCAATTCATTGACAAGCTTTGCAAACCACTGCCTAGAAGCCTGCTTAAGGCCATATAAAGACTTCTTAAGCAAACAAACTTTTCCCATAGCATTTGGTAAACCCTCTGGTGGCTTTCATATAAATTCTTCTTGCAGATCACCATGCAAGAATGCATTATTACATCCAATTGGAACAGATCCCATTTTCTAAACACTGCAAGTGCAATGATGCATCTAATGGTTGCCATTTTAACCACTGGAGAGAAAAGTCTCCTCATAATCAACCCCATGTCTTTGAGTGAAACCTCTGGCAATAATCTTGCCTTATACCTCTCAATGGAGCCATCTGCTTTTGCTTGATTTTGTAAACCCACTTACAACTTATTGCCCTTTTTACCCTTAGGTAGTTCAGTCAAAAACCCAAGTGTAATTATCTTGAAGTGCCTGCAATTCTGATTGCATTGCTTGAACCCATTCTGTTGAACAGCAGTTCTGAATAAGACTGAGGTTCATGTTGTTCTGAAATCTTAGCAATGAAACACTTATCCATAGGAGCTATGTCATCAAAATTTACAATGTTACTCCAGTTGGTTTGAGCAAAGGAGCAAACATAATCTGAGAGATATGTGGGTGTCTGCCTTTGCCTTGTTGACTGTCTCAATTGAGGGATGAGTATTGGATAAATCAACCAAGGTTTGAGAAGAATTTTGAGATTCTGAAACATTAGAATTTGGAGAAGAATGATTTTGTGTGGAATGATTTGGAGAAGTATGAGTTTGTGTGGAATTGAGGCTTGAAACAGGAGTAGACTGTAATGTAGGAGGAAGAACTTGATCATCATAGAAAGTATTAGGATCAGTATTGGTCAGGGGTAGGAAGAAAGGAAAGAAAGGAGATTTGTGTGGTGTTTGAGAAGTATTATAATGGAAAGGGAATGTTTTTCGAAAAATACAACATCTCTGGAAATCATTCATTTTTCTTGTCACAAGATTGTAAACTTTGTAGGCTTTTTGAGATTTGGATATCCAATAAAAACACAAGGTCAGCTTTGGCATCAAATTTAAATTTATGTGAAGCTGTTCTAGTGACATAGCATAAAACCAAAAGATTTCATGTGGTCTATGTTAGGTTTAGCTTGAAATAACTTCTCATAAGGTGATATGAAATTCAAAGTTTGAAGAGGTAATCTGTTTATTATGTATGCTGCTGTTAGGACACAGTCTCCCAAAACAAAATAGGGAGATTTGACTGAAAAAGCAATGCCCTAGCAGTTTCAAGTAGATGTTTGTGTTTTCTTTCCACACCTCCATTTTGTTAGGGTGTGTTAGGACAAGATTTAAAATGAAGAATGCCATTATTAGAGAGAAAAACTTTGAGTGATCCTTCACACAATTCAGGAGCATTGTCACTTCTAATGGACTTAATTTCAGAATGATACTGTGTTTTAGCATAGGAAGAAATGAAAAGACTGGAAAATATGAAAAGCATCAGACTTATTTTTCATTAAGAAAATCCAGGTAACCCTGGTGAAATCATCTACAATAGTTAAGAAAAGATTACAACCATGATGAGTAGAATTCTTATTAAGGTCCCCATACATCAAGGTGTAACAATTCAAAAGGAACAGATGATTTTATTGAACTACTATTAAAAGGCAATCTATTTTGTCTTGCAGCTGGACAAATTTTACAAAGACAATTATTCATACAATCAGAAACATTTAGAGTAGGATGAAACATGCTTTATTACTGGATATGGTGCATGCCCTAAACGAAGGTGCACAGCTTGGCTGAATCTAGGCTGGATATAGCTGAATGACATGAAACAGGTTGATGTGAGAGACTTGTAGTAGAAGGAGCTTGAATATTGGCTGGTTGAGGAAAGCTTGAAGTATAGTATAACCCTTGTCTGACCTTACCAAGCAGAATTGGCCTGTTCAGAGAAGGGCCCTGTATATAACAACAAGCATTAGTAAAAGAGACAGAACAGGCTAAATCCTCACATAATTTCTTTACAGAAATTAGATTGAAATGGAAATCTGGAACATGTAAAACATTCTTTAAAGTGATTTCATCATTCAGAACAACAGTTCCTTTATTATGAACCTTCACAGCTGCACCATTAGGTATAGTTATCTTATTCTTTGCATTTTGCAGAATTGAGTGGTGCTCAGAAAATAATTCAAGATTATATGTCATGTGATTAGTAGCACCTGAGTCTATAATCCACATCACATTATTTGCTGCTAACATACAAAACTCACCAGCAAGGAAGCAAGCATATGTGCTTCATTGGAGAAATCAGCTGCTGCAGAGGTAGAAGGTGATTGAGTTGTTGCTGGACTGATAAGAGTAATCAATTGATTGTACATATTTAATTCTTGTGTAAGGAAGGAGCATCTGAGTGTGCAGACATATATAGTCTTCTTTGTCTGACTCCACATGATCAACTACAGTAGCAGCAAGTTGTTTACCCTTCCAATTTGACTGAGATGAAGTGGTCTGAGGAGTATTGGATCCCTTGGAAGGATAACCATGAAGCTTGTAACAACGATTCCTTAGTACCAACTTCTTGCAATAATCACAAGTGAGAGAAGATCTTCTTGCAGCATTCTGATGAGGTGGCCTATACAGCTGTGGCTTATTACCAAACCTAGGATCATAGGAAAACCTTTCTATTATTGGCCACATAGCCTGTGAATCAGGAACAACAGATCTGAAAGTTGCTTTTGTGTTCTTCTTGCATCAAAAGCCTGTATGCATGTGCAATTTCAGGTAAAGGATGCTGCATCAGAATGTTGGATCTCACTTGCTTGAAGAATGGATTAAGCTTCATTAAGAAGAGAGTGAGCCTTTGCTCATCTTGAAGTTTCATCAACTTCTGTGTCAACCTGCAAGTACAACCATTACAAGTGCAGACAGGCATTGGCTGAGTAACATCCTGCTCATCCAAAGAATTTTCATCTTAGTATAGAAATGAGAAACAGTATCTGATCCTTGCTCAACTTCTGCTAGCTTCTGAAAAACTGAATAAATTTGTGTGCCACTAGATTGACCAAATCTTTCTTGCAAATTTCTCCAAATTGCCTCAGTTGTGGAAATGAAGAACACTTCGAGCATAAATAGGATCTAAAGCTCTCATAAACCAAGTCAGCAATGTATTATTGACTCGAGTCCAAGCAGAAAAAGTAGCATCAGTAATAGTTGGCCTCTCTATTTTCCATCCACAAAACTCAACTTATTTTTTGCAGAAAGACTTATCATCACAGAACGTTTCCAGTCTATGAAATGTTCACCATTGAAAGGCATAGGAACAAGTTGATAACTAGCATCACTAGGATGAAGATATAAGGAGATTGAGGATCAGAAGCATCATCAGTAGATGTTCGTGCATTGTGAGGTTCAGGTGGATTGCCATTTTAGTAGGTATTCAAAAAGAGAGAGAAAGAGTATTTGTAATTTGAAAGAAAATGAAGAACAAATTCTGATCAAGCAACAGGAAAAGAGAAACAAGAATACAGAAATCATATAATGCAAAGAAAGAAAAATAGCAAAAGAAAGATCAGAGGAAAAACAATTGATCAAGAAATGGAGCTTGATTAACGAAGGTAAGAAGCAAATGCAGAAGAAACCTCAAGAAACAATGCGTCGAACACTTAGCTGAGCATGCCTCAAATGATCGAAGAAGCTCTGATACCATGTCAAAATCAACCATAGCAGATTGATTTCTACTCATACTCAAAGTAAACACACAATTTCACATGATTATTTTGAATGAAAGTTTCAAGTAAAACGAAATTAATTTGAGAGAATTCTAGTGAGAGAGAAGAGAGAAGAAGAAATGTTATTGAATGAATGAGAATTAACTCAATGTACAAACATATATACATGCACACATAGCAGAGGCTTTGTGGCAGAAGCTAAGTAACAGAATAAAAGTTTGTTATAACAAACTGTAACAAACTCTAACTAACTAATGCCAGCGTGCCAGATTGAATGCTTCTAGAAGAATGTTCTTGCATGCTCTGCTTGCTAGGTATAGCAGTAGGATAATCAACAGATATATATATATATATAAATATTATATATATAATATTATATATATATAGAGTCAGGATCCAGTGAAACCACAATGTTATTATGAAAACGTGAAAATCAAAATAAATGGGTACATTATACATTTTAAGGGGTACATACAAGCAGTAAAGGGGTACACAAGACTTTCAGCTAGTGTTGATGAACAGTACACGTGTACCCCTTTAAACCTTCAATGTACCCCAGATTGAAATACAAGTATATACATAAATTAAATCGTGACCGTTCATCTCCAAATCCTACGATCAAGATTAAAAGTTTTTAGTTTTCACCTAAGATTTGTGTTTTCACATGATCCTATTCCTATTCCTATATATATATATATATATATATAAAGGTAAACCAAAGGCGGCCTAAGTATATGAATGCAATGGGAGTTGCACCATTTTTATTGTCTAGGCACATTAGCACTACGCCAAAATAAGCTTTTTAAAGCGCTGAATTTTTTTATTAAAAGCGTTTCCATAAACACTTTTATATGGGGGCGCTGGTAAAGAATTTAATTTGCTTCCCATAAGCGCTTTCATCAAGTATATCGCTTTTAAAAGATTCTAAGCGCTTCTAATAAGTGTCGTAAAAAGTATACACTTCAACAAAAATTTTGGCGGTTGTTTGAAGTATTTTAAAAGCGTTTTCTTATTAAGCGCTTTAAATTTGTAATTTAAAATTTTTTAAAAAAATTGGCGGTTTATACACACACACACATAAGAACCTGTATCAAATACGATTTGATCTGCAATTTTCATGATGATGCTAATATTTACTTCATTAATATTACCAAAAATTCATACATAGAATTCGAATTTCCGGATAAAATGTACAAAAAAATCTAGACAAATTTGTCTTAAAAGAAATAAAAACCAACAATTTGAGAATTTAAAACTTTCATTACAATAAAACTTGGTAAAAGCTACAATAACCATCAAAGATCAAACAAGGAAAAAATATGACGCCGCCTCAGCTCAACTCTCACTTCATTGATTTCTACTTGCCCATAACTTTGAACTTTGCAATCGAAAAATAATACTACAAGATAAATATTAATAATTAGTACGTGACCAAAAATAAATTAACTAATAACTATATATATACCAAGTGAATTACGTACATCTTCTAGTGTTTTGGTTTATTTGTCTATGCTTGACAATCTCTTTCATGTATCTCATGACCAAATAACCACAATCAACTAGATTTTGCTGACAAAGGTACTACACAATTAAGTAAACCACTATTAATCACTAATTAGATTATTTTCAAAAGATAAATTAAT
>SNQN01010486.1:0-11184 GCA_008642245.1 Bassia scoparia | reverse complement strand
ATACCAACTATTACCTTATTGTATTCAGCCCTAACTATCAAACGCCCAATAGGGGATTAACGACCCCAGTAATGAGAGCATTTGACCAATACACACTTATACTTAGATATTTCACATAATACTAATCCAACGCCCAATATGCGGCCATTGAGCACAGCATTGGAGAGCTTTGACGCACACACACATACTGATGATTCAGCTATATTTATCAAACGCCAATTAGCTGGGATACGAGCCCCAGTATTGAAAGGCTTTACCAATACACACTAACTTGGTTGATTTCAGCCCATACTTGTAATCCAAACCCACTAGGCGGGCTAATGATGAGCCCCATGTATTTGAACGTTTCAACGCAATACACACTAACTTATTACTTCAGCAACACTTATCCAAACGCCCAAAGTGTGCTAAACGAGCCCATGTATTGAGAACTTACTCAATACACAACTTACTTCCTTATTTCAGCTATATTCACCAAACCCCAATATTGCGGGCTAATAGCCCAGTATTGAGAGCGTTCGCACACATACACACTATACGTAGGGTATTTAGCATACTGTAATCCAAACCCCAATTGATGACCAATGACCCCAGTATTGAAACATTCGAAACGCAATAACACTATACTAGTATTAACATATTGTATCCAAACGCCCAATAGTGGAACGACCCCATTAATGAGAGTTTTGCGCAAGACACCACATACAGTAATTAGCATACTTGTATCCAAACGTCCCAATAGTTGCGCCAATGAGCCTATGTATGAGACATTTGACCAATACACACTATACTAGTGTATTTCAACCATACTTTGATCCCAAACGCCCAATAGGGCGAATAAGCCCCATTATTGAGAGCTTTGAGACGCAATACACCCACTATACTTCGTTACTTCAGCTATACTTATATCCAAACTCCCAATAGTACGGGGGGCAATAGCCCACTGTTATTGAGAGGCTACGGCAAAACACACTAACTGATCCAATACCGCCCAAATATCGGCCAAATACTCCTGTATTAAAGGCATTCACGCCAATACACACTATACTAGTATTCGCTTAACTTTTACCAAACGCCCAATATGGGTAACGAGCCCCATGTAATGAGTACGTTTGGACCAATACACACAAACTTATATATTCAGCTATAACTATATCCAACGCCCAATAGTGCTTCCCATTAGGCACATTATGAGACTTTGGACGCAATAACACTTTATACTAGTGATCACTATTATGTATCAAACGCCAATTAGTGGGATGACGAACCCCCATGTATAACTTTGGACCATACACACTAACTTAGTTGATTTCACCCATACTTGCTATCCAACGCCACTAGGCGGAGCAATAAGCCCCAGTATGAAGCGTTTCAACCAATACACACTATACTTAAGTGTCTCACAACACTGATCAACCCCAATTGCAACTACTCCCAATTAAACTTGCCTAATACACACTATACTTCCGTTATTCACTCTATACTTATATCCAATCCAAACCTAATGACCCCATTATAGACTCGACACAACCACTAACTAGCATTCACAAACCAACGCCATATGCCATGACCCCATATGAAACATCAACCAATACACACTACCTATTATACATATTATCCAAGACCCAATAGTGTTACAGCCCACAAGATTTGCAACACCACTATACTTAATAGCTTATACTTACAACCCAAAGTCCCAAACCTATATACATTACCCAACACACTACTAGGATTCACCATACTGCAAACGCCCATATCCTTATAACCCCATTTGAATTGACCAATAACACACTTACTCGGTGTTCATAACTTATATCAACCCCAAAAGTACGAATAGCCCCATTGATGAGACCTGTGGGACCAAAAACACTATACTGTACAAACGCAATATCGCCAATATGCCCCAGTATTGAAAGCATTTCGATCCATACACCTTAACTTAATCCAACCACGCCCAATATGGGGGCTAACAACCTGATGAGACTTGACCAATACACACATACTTATTGTATCTACATTATCCAACGCCCAATATTCTAACGAAGCCCAGTATATTAGGAGCCGTTTGAACCAATACACACTAATAGGATTTCACTAATGATCCAACGCCCAATATGCGGACAATGAGCCACATGTATTATACGTTTAGACCAAACACACTATACTTAGGTGTATTTCAGCTATACTGTAGCAAACACAATTAGTGGCTACATGGACCCATTATTGAGACGTTCAACGCAACACACATATACTTATGACATTCACAACACTTCTATCCAAACACCCAATACGGCTGATTACACCACTATTGAAAATCGTTTCACCAATACCACTAACTTCGTTATTTCATCTATTACTTATATCCAAAACCGCAATAGGTCGGACAATGACCCCATTATTGAAATACTTCACACAATACACACTAACTAGGTATTTCAGCTATACCTGTATCAAACGCCTAATGGGGTCTAACATCCCATGTATGAAGACGTTGACGCAAACACACTTATACTTGTGATTTCGCTATACTCACATCCAAACTTTATAGGTCGGCTAATAGCCCCATGTGTTTAGGCGGTTTGACCAATACACACAACTTATTATTTTAGCTAACTTGAATCGAAACACCCAATATTGCTAATAAGCCCCATATTGAGCTTATTATACAAACAATTCAGCTACACTTGGCATCCAAACGTCGAAAGTGGGCTAATAGCCCCATGTTATGAGAGGTTTGGACCACAATACACCACAATGTGTGTATTCAAACCCATACTTTGTATCCAAACGCCCAATAGTGCAACAGACCCCATGTATAACGTTTCAACGCAATACAACTTACTTATGCTACTTCAGCAACACGTGATCCAAACACCCAATACGCTAATGAGCCCCCACTATATTGAAAAGCTTTGGAGCAACAAATCCAAACAACACGCATACACACTCCAATAGGGATATGACCCCATGTTGAAGCATTTGGAACACACATGCGCTACACTTACATTTAAAGTCCCAATAGTGCGGTCTAATGAAGCCTCAGTATTGAGAGATTTGGACGCAATACACACTATACATAGGTACTTCAGCAACATTTTATCCAAACACCCTAGCGGGGGCTAATAGCCCCATCGTATTTAAAATCTTTGAACGTCAATACTCACTATACTTCTTATTTCACTATACAATATCCAAACTCGCAAATAGATGCGGCCAATGTACCCCATGTATTAAATACGTCACACAATACACACTATACTTACTGATTTCAGCCATACCTGATCCAAACTCCCAATAGTTGCAATAAGCCCATTATGAGAGGCCGTTTGGACGCAATACACACAATTACTTCAGTGTAGTTTCACTATATTACTTATATCCAAACTCCCAATATACGGTAATGAGCCCCATTATGAAGGCTTTGACCAATACACACTAAACTAGTATCCAAACGCCCATAGTCGCCAATGAGCCCCACGTTATAAAACATTGCCGACGCAATACACACGACTTAGGTATTCAGCTAAACCTTATCCAAACGCCCCATAGGTGGGTTAACAGCCCATGATAATGAAGCTTTGCGACGCAATACACACTATATTTTAGTGTATTTCAGCTATACTACAACCCAATAGTCGGCCATTGACAATGTAGTTGAGACGTTGACGCAAACACACTATACTTAGTTATTCACTTTTGTATCAAAAGCCAATTATGGCTGACGACCCATGTATTGAGAGTCTTGACCAATACACACTAAACTTATAATTTTTCAAAAACCCATACTTTCTATCCAAACCCCCAATAGGCTAAATGACCCCAATATAGAGACTCACCATACACAACCTATACTTATTACAGCAACAACACTTGTATCCAAACGCCCAATATGGGCCAACAGCCCCATTGGGTATTGAGCTTACCATACACACTCTTCATGTATTTCACCAATACTTATATCCAAACTCCCAATAGGTGCGGCTAATTAGCACCCAGTATTGAGACGTTTGGCCAATACCCACTTAACTATTATTTCATCTATACTTGTATCCCCCCCCCCCCATAAACCCCAATAGCGGGCTAATAGCCCCATGTTTAACTTGATGCAACACAATTCAGCTACACTTTCACCAACGCCAATATGGGAGCTAATGATCCTCATGTATTGTACGTTTAACCAATACACACTTACTTCGTGGTTATTTCACTATACTTATACCGAACACCCAAATCGATTAATTGAGCCCTAGATTGAGACTATTGACGCAAGGCACCATATACTTATGGATTTAAGCTACTTTACAATTGCCCAATGTGTCCAATACCCCCAGTATGAAGCGTTTGACACAGTACACACATACTGGTGTTTTCCCAAACTTGTATCCAAACGTCCCAATAGTGGCCTAATGACCCTTATTAGAACTTTTAACGCAAAACACACTATACGTAGTATTTCAGCACACTGTATCAAACACCATACGTAATACCCCACGTATTGAAAAGATTGACCAATACACACTTAATACTCGTGTTAATCAGCGATACTTATATCCAAACTCGCAATAGGCGAACCATGACCCCATTATCGAAAACTTTCACGCAATTATACACTAACATAATTATCTTACATATACTGTACCAAACCTAATAGTGCTAACATCCCCATGTATAGACGTTAGACACAAACACACTTATCACTTCCGTTTTCACATATTAATATCTAACTCCCAATATGGGGCTAATGACCCCTATGTTTGAACTCAAACAATACACACTATACTAGGTATTTCCCAATTATCAAACCCCAATATGAGGCCAATGACCCATGTATGAAAGGATTTCGACGCAAACCACACTTAGGTATTTCAGCTTACTTATCCAAACGCCCAATATGGGTAACAGCCCCATTAATGAGAGGCTTACGCAAACACACTATACGTAGTGTATTTCAGCTATACTATATCCAAAACGCCCATAGTGCTGCCATTAGCACATGTATTGAGAGCTTGACTCAATACACACTTTACTTAGGATTAGCTATTAGTGTATCACAAACCCAATATATGGCTGACACCCCAGTATTGAAGCTTGGACCAATACACAATATACTTTAGTGATTCAGCCATACTTGTATCCAAACGCCACTAGGGGCTAGTGTAGCCCCATGATGAGAGCTTCAACCAACACACTTAACTTAGTTTATCTTCAGCATACACTTTATCCAAACGCCCAATAGGGGCTACAGCACCCATGTATGAGACGTTGACTTCAATACACACTATACTTCCTGTTATTCAGCTATACTTATACCAAACTTCCCATAGGCGGCTAATGGCCCCATGATTGAGAGCAGTCGGAACAATACACACATACTATGTATTCAGCAATCTTCATCCAAACGTCCCAAAGTGAGGGCCAAGAGCCCCATGTATGAAAGGCATTCGACCAATACCCACACATACTAGGTAAAGCTATAGTTGTATCAAACGCCAAAAGGGGTAACGCAGCCCCTGAAATGAAGGGTTTGACCAATAACATAACTTAGTTATATAGCTTAAACTTGTATCCAAAATGCCAATAGTGCGGCCAATGAGCCTTATTGTATTGAAGCATTGGACGCAACACACTATACTTAGTTATTTCCCATACTATTCCAACGCGCCCCTCCCAATAGTGGCTATAACCCATGTATGAGAGGCATTTGGACGCAAAACACACTATACTTCGTGTATTTTCAGCTATATTATATCCCAAACTCCCAATATACGGCAGAGCCCCAGTATTGAGAGGGCGTGACGGCAAAACACACATACTGTATCCAACGCCCCAATAGGTGCGCCAATGAGCCCCATGTATTAAGCATTTTCGCCACAAACACACTCTACGTAAGTTATTTCAGCTATACTTGTATCAAACGCCAAAGGGTACGAGCCCCATGAATGAGAGGTTTGGGAGCAATACCACACTTATACTTGATTCAGCAATACCTATATCCAACGCCCAATAGTCGGGCCATTAGGCTAAATGTATGAAGGCGTTGACGCAATACCACAACTTAGTATTGCATAGTGTATCCAAACGCCTAATACGTGGGAGCTGACAGCCCCATGTAATGAGAGCGTGTTACGCAATTACACACTATACTTAGTATTTTACACAATACTGTATCCAAACGCCCAATAGTGGGGCAATAACCCCATGTATAGAGGCTTCAACCAAGTACACACTATACTTAGTGTACTCGCAAACACTTGTATCCAACCCAAATATGGGCCAATCAGCCCCATGTAATTGAAGCATTAGATAAACAATACACACTATACTTCGTGGGTATTAGCGTATACTATATCAAACTCCCAATATCGCTAATAGCCCCATTATTGAGACGTTGACCCAAAAACACACTATACTTGTGTATTTCAGCTATACTGGTATATCCAACCCCAATAGCTAGGCTTAAATAGCCCACTGGTTGAGGAGGTTGGAATGAACACAATTACACTACACTTGCTTCCAAACCCATAGGTGGATCAATCATCCTTAGATGAAGCGTTTAGACGCATACACACTATACTTCTGATTCCACTTATACTGTATGCAACCACCCAATAGTGCGATAATGAGCCCCATTATGAGAGGTTGGAAGCAATACACACTATACTAAGTTATTTCACCTACTTTTATCCAAATGCCCCAATAGTGCTAATGACCCCATTATTGAGAGCGTTTCAACGCAAACACACTACTGGTACTTCCACATGTATCCAATCCCAATAGTGTGGGCTAACGACCCCATTTGGTGAGAGCGTTTGGACATAATACACTACATATACACGTGTATTTCGCTAACTATACCAATCCCCATATGCTGGCTAATGACGCCCATTATTTAAGGCTTTGGGCAGACACACTTACTTATGTTATTTCAGCTTATGTATCCAAAACGCCCAATAGCTGGCTAAATAGGCCCTTTATTGAAGGCGTTTATGCAACACAATTCAGCTACACTTGCATCCAAACGACCAATAGGTGGGAGATTAATGATCCTTCATTATTGAAGCGTTTAGATGCAATACACACTATACTTTTTATTTCCTATACGTAGCCGAACCCAATACGTCGCTAGATGAGCCCATTATTGATGACGTTGGCCGCAATACACACTATACTTATGTATTTCAGCCGTACTTGTTCCAATATCCCCAATATGCGTCCCAATGAGCCCATGTATTGGAAGAGTTTGAACACAAACACACAACTTAGTTATTTCAGCCATTTACTGTATCCAAACGCCCAATAGGGGCTAATGAGCCCCTGTATGTGAGAGGTCAACCAATATCACACTATACTTATCATGTACTAGCAACACTATGATATCCAAATCACCCAAATAGGGGCTAATCACCCCCTATAAAACTTTGGACGCCATACACACTATCTCGTATTTAGCTTATATTTTATCCAAAACTCCAATAGTCGAGCCAATGAGCCCCACTATTGAAAGACGGTTTCGACGCAATACACACTACACTTCAGGTGTATTTCAGCGTATACTGGATCAACGCCTAATAGTGCCTGGGGCTAACGAGCCCCATGTATTAAGCGTTTGGACGCAATAACACATACTTCATGTATTCACTATACTATATATCCAAACTCCCAATAGTTCGGCTAAAATGCCCCAGTATTTAGAGCGTTTGACGCAATACACACTATACTTAGTTATTTAACATATTGTATCCAAACTGTCCAATAGTTTAACGAGCCCCTGTAAATAGAGCGTTTGGACAAACACAACTAGTGATATTTTAAGCTAATACTTATATCAAACGCCCCAATAGTGCAGCCATTGAGCCACATGTATGGAAGAGTTTGATCGCAATACACACTTACTTAGTTATTCTCTGCTATATATATTCAAAAGCCCAATAGGTGGCTATTATGAGGCCCATAATGAGACTATTGGACGCCAATTACACACTATACTTCGTGTATTTCACAATACGGATCCGAACACCCAATAGAGTCGTTAATGAGCCAATGTATTGAGAGCTTTGGACGGCGAATACACACTATAATTAGTTATTTCGTGTACTGTATCAAAACCAATATGTGGGCCATAGAGCCCCACATGTATTGAGATGGCGTTATGACGCAAACACACAACTAATACTAGTGTTTTTTAGCGTATACTTGTATTCCAAACCCCAAGGTAGGATCGGACAATGAGCGCTGTAATTGAAGGCATTTCGCGAAACACATTATACCTTAGTTTATTTACTGATACTGGTAGTATCCTAACGCCATAGGTGCAAGGCATTGACGCTCAGTATTGAGAGGCTGTTAACGCAATACACATATACTTAGTGTTCTTCACTATAGTTTGTATCAAAAGCCCACAATGAGAGGCTGCAACCCATGTTATGAGAGCGGTTTGAGCATTACACACTATATTAGTGTATTTTCTTGTACTGTTATATCCCAAAGACAAATAGGGGTACAGCCCGGATTCAGAGGCGTTTGAACGAATACAGCACTGATACTGTAGGTATTATCAGCATAAACGTTTATCATACGCACTCAATGTGGGGTAATGAGGCCCGATGTATTGAGAGCGTTTCAACGCAAACACATATACCTAGGTGTATTTCAGCTATTGGGTATCCAAACGTTCAATAGTGGGTAACTAGCCCCATTGTAATAAGCTTTGACGCAATACACACATATACTTGTGGATTCAACATAGACTGTATCAAACCCAATAGGTCTAGCAATGACCCATGATGACTTGGGAAAGCAATACACACTTTACAGTTATTTGTAACTTTATTCAAAAAAATCCCAAGGTGGGCTGACGAGCCCAGTGATGAAGCGTTTGGAGCAATACACACTATACTTATGTATTCAGCTGTACTTATCAAACCCCAATAGTCGCAATGAAGCCCATGTTGTATTGAAAGCATTTCGACCCAATACACACATATACTTAGTATTTTAGCCCCAGTATTTGGAATGCGTCTAATCAACATTTAACTTCTTAAGTAATTTCAGCAAACTTTATCCAAGCACCCATAAGGGGGGGGGCTAATGAAGCCCATGTATTAGAGGGTTTATGAAGCACAAGCACAAGTCAGCAATACTTGCATCCAAACGTCCAATAGATTGGGGCTAATGAGCCCCATGAATTTAGAGGCGTTTGGACGTAATTATACACACTATACTTGTATCCAAACGCCCAATAGGTTGGGGATAATGAGCCCCATGTGTTGAGAGGTGTTTTGATGCAACACAATTTAATTAAACTTGCATCCAAACGGCCAATAGATGGGGGCTAATGAGCACCATGTATTGAGAAGCGTCTGGATGCAACATTCACTATACTTAGTGTATTTCAGCTATACTTGTATCCAAACTCCGAATAGGTGAGGGCTAATGAGCCCCATGTATTCAGAGACGTTTCGACGCAATACACACTATACGTAGTGTACTTCAGCAACACTTGTATCCAAACGCCCAATTGGCAGGGGCTAATGAGCCCAATGTATTGAAAAGCATTAGGAGGCAACACATTTCATCAACACTTGCAACTACACGCCCAATAGGTGAGGGCTAATGGGCCCCATGTATTAAGAGGCGTTTGGATGCAACAAAATTCAGCTACACTTGCATTTAAATGCATAATAGGTCGGGGCTAATAAGCCCCATGTATTGAGGGGCGTTTCGACGCAATACACACTATAGTTAGTGTACTTCAGCAATACTTGTATCCAAACGCATAATAAGCGAGGGCTAATGTGCCCCATGTATTGAAAAGCGTTTGGATGCAACACAATTCAGCAACACTTGCATCCACATGCCCAAATATGGCGGCTAATGAGTCTCATGTATAAAGAGGCGTTTAGATGCAATACACACTATACTTAGTGTATTTTAGCTATACTTGTATCCAAACGCCCAATACGTAGGGGCTAACGAGCCCCATGTATTGAGAGGCGTTTGGACACAATACACACTATACTTAGTATATTTCAGCTATACTTATATAAAAACGCCCAATAAGTGCGGGCCAATGAGCGACATGTATTGAGAGGCGTTTGGACGCAATGCTCACTGTACTTAGTGTATTTCAAATATACTTGTATCTAAATGCCCAATAGGTGGGGGCTAACGAGCCACATATATTGAGAGGCGTTTGGACACAATACACACTATACTTAGTGTATTTCTGCCATATTTGTATCCAAACGTCTAATAGGTGGTGGCTGATGAGCCGCATGTATTTAGAGAGGTCTGGATGCAACATTCACTATACTTAGTGAATTTCAGCAATACTTGTATCCAAACGCCCAATAGGTTGGGTGCTGATAAGCCCCATGTATTGAGAGGCGTTTGGATGCCACATTCACTATACTTAGTGAATTTTAACAATACTTTTATCCAAACGCTGAATAGGTGGGGGCTAATGAGCCCTATGTATTGAGAGGCGTCTGGATGCAACATTAACCTTGCTTAATGAATTTCAGCAACACTTGTAACCAAGCACCCAATAGGGGGGGGGGGGGCTAATGAGTTCCATGTATTAAGAGGCGTTTGGATGAAGCACAACTCAGCAATATTTGCATCCAAACGTCCAATAGGTGGGGGCTAATGAGCCCCATGAATTTAGAGGCGTATGGACGTAATTATACACATTATACTTAGTGTATTCTAGCTATACTTGTATCCAAACGCCCAATAGGTAGAGGCTGATCAGCCGCATGTACTTAGAGGTGTCTGGCTAATGAGCACCATGTATTGAGAAGCATTTGGAGGCAATACACATTATACTTAGTGTATTTCATCCATTCTTGTATCCAAACGCCGAATAGGTAGGGGCTAATGAGCCCCATGTATTGAGAGGCGTTTCGACGCAATACACACTATACGTAGTTTACTTTAGCAACACTTGTATCCAAGCGCCCAATAGGCACGGGCTAATGAGCCCCATGTGTTGAAAAACGTTTGGATGCAACACATTTCAGCAGCACTTGCATTTACACGACCAATAGGTCGGGGCTAATAGGCCCCATGTATTGAGAGTTGTTGGATGCAACAAAATTCAGCTACACTTGCATTTAAATGCCCAATAGGTCAGGGTAATGAGTCCCATGTATTGAGAGGCTTTTCGACGCAATACACACTATA
>SNQN01010482.1:0-21816 GCA_008642245.1 Bassia scoparia | reverse complement strand
TTGTTATGTTTGGAATATTGCTCGAATATTAAGAATTAAGTTAATGAGGTTAGTATGTATTTATTTAAGAAAAAATTGATTCTAGTAATTCGAACTTTTACCCATCCGGCCACAATAATCCCTACCCAAAATATTCCCATAATAATCCTAACTTATCACCTCATCTTCTTCTAACATACCCACCTTTATATTGACTTGCTAAAAACCTGTTGTAAAATTGATGTTCATGGTAATTTAATTGGTAGTTTTAATTAATTTAACCAATCACAAATAAGAAAAAGTTGACTATGATATTAACATAATAAATGTAATGAATTATAAACCAATAGGAAGTCTTTATATAAATGGAAAGATTCCAAAAGTAATAAACTTTTGGAAACACTCAAAATGGAATATGTAGCAAACATAGTGTGACGGAGGGAGTAAGTTACATTGTCAACTAATTTTTACTCAATTTTTCATGCACAATTCATTTCTAACATGTCTAGTATTAAACAATAATTCCAATTCATTGAACATTTAATTGAAATTTCAAATTTTTATTCCGTCTACAATATATATGGCAAGAATTAGAAAATTGCATTTAATATGGCAATGAGCCTTTAATTTAATTTTAATTTTTTTATATAGAAGGGGCATTTAATTTCATTAAGGATATAATTGTATTTTTGAAGGAGGGGACACCATCTTCCTTCCCCCTTCACTTATATAATAGAGATAAGGAGTTCTGAATATCCCTGCAAATTTTTTTTCTTTCTTTATTTGGCTCGTATTTCACTTGTTTGCAATTTTTTTTTTATTATTTGGCTCATATTTCACAAGTTTGCAATTTGCCCATGCATACCTTTTATCCAATCTTAATCTAGTATAGACTTATTCTACATGAACGCGACACTTAGTACATCGTTTTTTCAACAAGGGTCATGCATTTGTTCTTATTTTTGTTTCATCCNTATCCAATCTTAATCTAGTATAGACTTATTCTACATGAACGCGACACTTAGTACATCGTTTTTTCAACAAGGGTCATGCATTTGTTCTTATTTTTGTTTCATCCYTCCATGGTTTTTAACATTTAAGTTGCAAACTGTTGAGTTTTCCTAAACTTTTCAATTGTCCTTGATGATGMGTAGTCATTTCATGTTTCTAATATTCATATTATGTTCGTTCATGTTCTGACCTTTTCAATTGCCACCTTCAATATCTTCGTTAGCCCTCTAAGTCATAAATGTTTTATTGATATATCATTTTACATCAAATTATAGATGGATAATCTGTATGTTCAATTTTTATCATTTTAATAGATGTCCAATTTTAAGCACTTGAATCAATAATGTACTATTAGTACAAAATGTCAGAGGTTGAGTGATATTGTTGTAAAGGTGGACATGTATTTTTATATACTATTAGAATGTTCGTTTTGATATGTCAAACTTCACTATTCRAATTTACGAATTACATTTTCAATTTCAATGCACAATTTTGTTTGTTTGGAACTTTAACACACTAGCTTGATATTTTGTAATGATTATTAAGTTTTCTATTTTCCAAGTTTTTATCTTTTCTCATTTATACCCCTGACGTATTGGAGATTCTCACTTGTGCCCTATGCTCTTTTTCTTTCTCACCCTTGCCCCTAGATTATTGGACCTTTTCTCAATTATACCCTAAAATATTGAGTTTTCTCACTAATGGCCCTAAAAATCCTAGAATGTTTTTGTGCTCAATGCACATATTCATGTAAGGGTTAAATTTTTAGAATCGGATGAATTATAAATTATAGTACTCTGTAGAATATTCACTTAAAAAAACTATAATAAATCAATATTTATACAGGTATCTCTTCATTTTATTAATTACYCTAAGATATCATGCTACTGTGTGCTATTTCATACTATAAATTAATAAGTTTTAGTTTTACCAAAAGAAAGTTTTCAAAATATGCATACAATTTATACATCTCAAAACAAAAGCAAAGGGAAATGTAATCATCATCTAACATATGAATTTTTAGGGGGATTAGTGAGAAAACTCAATATAAAGGGTATGACTGAGAAAATGTTCAATAAACTAGGGGCACGAGTGAGAAAGAAAAAAAATAGGACACAAGTGAGAAACTCCAATACTTCAGGGGTATAAATGAAAAAAACCCTAAAAAGTACTTAGAAACTGGGGTAGTGCCCGGCAAGGAAGACTAAATCATCTGATATATTATCATTAAAAAAACTATTTTGTTRTTTTGGAAGGATTTAGGGAAAGCAACCAACCAAAACCTCATATGAGGTACAAATTTTTTGTCTACAAAAGACTCCAAATGTCAAATGATGTAAATATCACCACAAAAAACATTGTGAAATTTCCAAACAATCAACATTAATCTAATATATTAAAAGAATGTCATCACTAATAACCACACTCTAATTTCTCTTCACAAGCCTTCCCTATAAAAAAAGCCTTTACATTGATTCCCTCCAAACCCTTAATTTAAAATGAATAAATATAAAAATTGTCCATAACAAAAATATACACACAAAAAAAATTGTCCACTACTCCATAGATTAGGGGGAAAAAACTACTATGATTTAACAAGTAATTGAAAGAAAAACACATGTACTCCGTACTTCATATAAATATTTTTTAAAAATCTATAACCAATTCTTCCGAAAAAAATGAAAATTAAATAAAAATACAAAATATCTGAATATTGCTTGAATATTTGTAGTGTAGTATAAATCCTATACAAGTTGTAAATTATATATATCTGAAATTTATAAATTTTTCTTTTTTACTATTCTTTATAATAAGGAAAAACWACCATTAACTACCCAATTTTTGGTCATCTTTAAAAACAACTACCCGCATTTCATTAAATTAAAAATAACTACKCACTTTTTGCAAAAGCATTAGAATTCACTACCCACTTTGGTTTTCCGGCCAAAAAAGGGAAGTTTCCAACATGTGGAACCCACAATAGGTATTTTTCCCTCCCTAATTTTTCCTTACCCAAGGAAATTATGAATCTACCCCTATCTAAATAATTAATCTACCCCATTACACTTTATATATCCTCCTACATCAAATTGCTCACTCTCCTAATCTCCTTTCCTTCCTATGATTTCATCACTTCACCCTCCTTTCTTCTTTTTTCTTCTTCTTCTCTCTCTCTCTCTCTCCAGGCTCCTGTCGCTTGATTGTGCTGTTTCATCTCTCGTTCTCATCTCTCTCTCTCCTTCTCCTCTCTCTCTTCCCTCTTACTGTAATTTTTTCCTTTTTTTCTTCTTAATGAGCATGGCTTCCTTTGGAGAAACCTCATGAAGCTAGTTCGATGCTAATATTACTGCTGCCTCTGATCATCGTGTTGTGTGTTGTTGATTTGTTGTTGTTGTTGTTGTTTGTTGTTGTTGTTGTTTTATGAGTGATCTACTCTCGGCTGGACTAATTCCCATGTTCAGTTGCTTCACTGTAGTGTCGAATTTTCCGTACTCGAAGGAGAGGAGTAGTTAGTGTTGAAAATCTGTTGTTTGTTCTTGGTTATTTTTTTATTGAGTCTCGTTTATGGCTTTTCAATTGAATTTAGTCGAAGGCTTAAATTTGGCGAATTACAATTTATTAAGGGGGGATTTTTTTTGGAAATTTGTCCAACACTCACTTTTGTAAACATTTGAAAAACTACCACTTTTTTTTTTTAAACAACTACATTTTATCAAAAGTTTGTAACCAGACCACTTTAAGGTTATGTATACACGTAACTCTTCCTCAAACACTGGCATCTCTACGCCCTTCTGCACTCCCTACCAGTGCACTCCGTTCACTGTCTCAATTACTTCCTCCGGGTGGCACCCTCCTCCCTCTCCCGCCCGTCCCCCTTCTCAACACGCGCGACTCCCTCGGCCCAACACCAGAGCCCAAAGCACCAAACGCAGGCCCTCTTCCTCCTCCGCCTCGGCCTCGACCAGCCCCAACAGCAGGGCTCCCTCCGCTCGCAGCCCCCCCGCAAATCACCATTTCACCTCTTATACTCCCAAAACAACCAATTTGAACCCTTGTGTAGATTCGCCACTCAA
Organism: Bassia scoparia; assembly: GCA_008642245.1. NCBI lineage: Eukaryota > Viridiplantae > Streptophyta > Magnoliopsida > Caryophyllales > Amaranthaceae > Bassia > Bassia scoparia. The sequence goes on along the minus strand of SNQN01010482.1, from coordinate 17,752 downwards.
TCGCAAATCAAATTGAGCAATCATTTGCGAACCCAAGCAGAATGTCACTATTTGAAATCATCCATCGCAAACCAATTCCATTTTGCAATATCCAATTAGAACCACAATTTGAAACCTCATCTCGAACCCTTATTTCGTGATTTCCATGGGAATATTTGAATAATCCATTTGAGTAGTTATTCTTGACATTTCATGGGGACTTTATGTGAAGAACCATGTCAAAGATGGGTGGCAAGGGTGACGAATCGCATCATTTTATAGTTTCGCGACTGGTTGGTGTTTTCGTGGGGTTGTGGCTATAACGAGGTGGAATTTTAGAGGATTGTCTTGGTGTGCGGCTGTAATCATGTGCGCGGTGTGCTGGTGGTGCTCTCGGTTGAGCATAGGGGTGTTGGTCGTTAGGTGGAGTGGGAGGGGAGGTGGTTCGTGGTGGTTGAAGGGAGAGAGAACGGTCTAGTGTTATGAAAAAACCGTTAAGGTGGTGTGGTTACTAAACATTGATTATAAAAAAGTTCGTGGGTAGCTTGTTTTTTGAAAAAAAAAAGTGGGTAGTTGTTTAAAGTTTGAGCAAAAGTGGGTAGTTGTTGACAAATTGTTCCTTTTTTTACTTTTCAATTAATTTTTCTGGAATTTTTGGGAATTTGTTGAGGATTCGTCAGTTTTTGTGGAATTTTAAGTGAATTTTTGTGATTTTTACAGTTGATTTTTTTTGTGAATTGCAACCTATATTTTGGGGATTTTCTCAGAATTTTCAATCGATTTTGGCTGGGGATTTTAATTAGGAAACGAATTTTTAGTCAAAACTGGAATTTTGGGCAAAAAAAGTGAAAGAGAAAATTGAAATTTTGGGTAGTGATGGCGGTAATAAAGGAGAGAGAGAGAGAGAGAGAGAGAGAGAGAGAGAGAGGAAGTGAAGAAGCTAAGTGAGATGAAAAGGGAGCAGGAAAGAGCAGAGAAGAAAGTGAGAGGGAGTGAGATGAAGAGAGTGATTAGAGGTGGGTTTGTGTGTTAAAAGGGTAGTTAAATGATTTAATTAGGAGTATAAAAGTAATTGCACATAATAGGGGAGTTTTGGAGGGAAAGGTGGGACCCACACGTCGGAAGCGGTATTCCATTGAACTGAAAACCGAGCTGGGTAGTGAATTCTAATGGTTTTGTATGTAAAAAGTGGGTAGTTATTTTTAATTTAATGGAATGTGGGTAGTTGTTTTTAAAGATGACCAAAAACTGGGTAGTTAATGGCATGTTTTTCCTTATAATAACATAATACAATTTATGAAATACGTCAACTCATTAAACAAGATAGGTTCCTTAAGAACATAAAAACTTTAATAATATAGGGTGCTTCAGGTTTTTTTAATCAAATTCAACACAATATATCCCGTGTAATTGCACAAATATTATAAAATCTCGAAGTATTTGATATAAATCCCCCAATACATTTTAAGATAACATCTATCCSGAATAATTGAAAAATAAACTAACTCACCATTWTAAAGTGATGTTTTTATAAGTATTTTTTTATGTTTATATGTACAATGCACCGGCAAAATCTATTGTATTTTCCATTCAAATATTAGGCCTGGCTCATGATGAAATTACACAAGGAGTCTAAAAGGTCAATTCTTAAATTTTAGAAAATTTTACCTAAAGAGTGTGTTTGGAAATTGGAATAGAAAATTTGACTTTCTAAACGCATTTAAATTAGTGTAGCAGGCTAGTTTAGTCGAAGAGGTGACCCTAAAGGTTTACAAATGTGAAGGTGCGAGATGGCGAATGTTTGGTTTGAGTGTTGTCTGCAGTGTGATTCTACTTGTCATAAATTATTGCGTACGTACTCGAATATGAGTAAAGAAGTTGTACGTACTTGAATATGGATAAAAATGTTGTCACTGTGCACTTTTGGGAAGTGTACAGAACTCCTATGTCAAGTTTGAAGGCAAATGACTGGCACTCGCAAATTGAAACAGAGGACAAACCAAAACTAACGTAAGTCTTTCGTTTCTTATCCAAAATAAGCTTATGAATTGTCGTTGAAAAGATCTTGAATATAGTTATCATCGCCACTTAATTCATCTCAAAATAATTTGTAGATKAAGAGATATGTCCTTTCAAATTAGCGTACTTTATTAATGCATGCACTTTGGTAGTGTGACTTGACTTCTCTAGAAGTAAGGAATTATACAATGATTTGCTTAATTATAGTTGTATTAGTTATATTCTTAGTTGTTTTAACATATTGTTTTATTTTTATTTTATTTCCTATTTTACTTTGATTTGATATTTTTTCTTGTTTTATCTATATGTATATTGAGAGGTTTATTTTGGTGAAATACGAGCAATAAAGACACAAGAATTTCATATTCAAATTTCAAAAATAAAAAGCTTTGCCACTACTATAAAAATGTAGGGAAATTCCAACATGTACCATTGAGTTTGTGCTTTTTCCTAATGATACCCTATTCTTAATTTTAATGCAAATGATACTATTGAAATCATGCCCTAATTGTTGTGGTAAACTAAAACGTTTTACTCTGTTAAGTGCCAAAAATGGTCACATTTAGGCTCTTATTTTGGCCAATTTGTGTGTTTTCGATATCATTTTACTAGCTTTTTTAGCTAAATTTCCACTTTGTATAGTTTTGTGTAGTTTTGTTGGTTTTTAGTTGTTTTTATAGGTCTTTAGGTTAGTTTCTATTCATTCCTATTGTTGTGCTCTCAATTACAATGGTTGTGAGTGTTTTCAAGTTGCCATGGTTTATATTTGCAAGTCATGTGCTTTGTTGCGTGTAGGCGTGGTTGTATTTGCGAAYGTTGAGCTTTAAAGTGATTGAACATGTTCCCTAACACCTTCTTTGGGTTAGATCTTTCTGAACACTTTTAATATTTGTAGGTCAGACCTTTTGCATCAGAAAGTAAACTCCGAGAGCTTTCCAACGGTATATTGTAAGCTAAATTCTGAGCACCGAGTGTGAAGTTATGACCGTTCGAAGTTAGAGTAGTTGAGCATGTCAGGTTCCAAGGTAGAATAAAAAAGGAGCGCAAGCGCCTAGAATGGACAACACGCGCCTCCCAGGTCCACCCGCACCTCAGTCCGCTCCACCATACGCACTTGCAGCTCCTCCCTCCAAGTCAGAAGCAAAAAGGTGTGTACGCGCCTCGGGTGGACCACACGCATCACCCTGGTCCACTGATAAGTGCCTATAATGGTCACATTAAGGCACTTATTTTTTTTCCATTTTGTGTGTTTTCGATATCATTTTACTAACCTTTTGGTTAGATTTCCACCTTTGTTAGTTTTTGCAAAGCTTTTTGGTTTAGTGGTTTATAGGTTATCTTTAGTTTTCCTCTTTTTCTATCCTTGTACACTCAATTTCAAGCCTTGTGAGTCTTTTGCAAGTTGCCTATGTTCACAATGTTTGGTTTTAAGCTTCTCCAACTTGTTGGTTGCCTTGTGGTTGCTTTGGGGAGCCTTAAGCACTTGAACGTTTGCCTCTAACATATTCTTCGAGCCATATCTTTTCGTATACTTTGAATTTGCATATGCGAACTTTTTGCATTGGAAAGCAGACTCGAGAGCATTCCAACACTATATAACAAGCTGCAATCCGATTCACCGAGAAAGAAGTTATGGCGTTCCGAAGTTGGAAAGTTCAGCTAGTATGTTGTCGCGCGTCCCACTTTTGCCCGCGTGAGCTTGCACGCGCCTGCAGGAGTGCCCTAACATTCCAGAAAGGTTTTAGCCGCGGCCGCACATACTTGGGGTTGCACGCTGTCCGCGCACGCGCTTCCCAAGTTGGGCACGCGCCTCTGCACGCGTGCTTGTCCCGCCTGCACAGCTTCCCTCCACTTCCAGAAGCATTTTAGGCGCGCCGTCGCACCATAGCTCGCACGCGATCCGCACGCGTCTCCTGGCTCCACGCACGTCCGGACGCGCCCCCCCTTGCTCGCGTCCTCTGCAGCTTTCTTCAAGAAAGTTCTAGGCGCGTCCGCGGCGTCTGCACGACCGTCATTTTCGCACGCGCATCCGCACGTGCGTGCACGCAGCGCGTTGCACGCGTCACTGGTACTCCTGGACGTTGACTTCTGCATGTTGACTACTTGTGAGGAGCTTTAGCACATGGTTAAAATTAATAATGGCAAACTTGTAAAAGTAGTTGAGCTTGTATTTACGCTTGTATATATCAGTTTTAGGAGAGAGAAATAAAGTAACAAGTAGAGTAAAATTAGAGAAAAAAATTACAGATAGCATAGAATAGAGAATAAAATTCAGATTTCTTTCTCCTTCTTCTTATTCCTTCAATCCACATTAGAGAGTAGTTCAAGTTTCTTATTTGCCCTTAGTTTTTCGATTCTTGCTCACAAATCTTACGATTCTTAATAGCTTTTGACCTAAAATTTGTAGAGGTAATTCCATTTCTTTACTATAGATTTCAGTTTTATTGTTGTTTCTTCTATTTTTATGATTTTCGTTTTTGCAGTTATTTGTGGGTGTGTTTGATATTGTGCTTTGAATCTTTTGCTCCAGATTGTTTCCTTGTGTTTGTGAAGGTTTTTATATTTTTGCTTGTTTTGAGAGTAGTTTGAGTAGTTTTCCTTGATCTTTTGTTGTTGAAATTCCATGCTTTAATGGCTTCTTGTTCATGCTTTTCCCCTTGTTTTCTTGTATTCAAGTTGTAATCATGTTGAGTGAGTGGTTGTAGTAGCTTAGGAGAGCTAGTTGTCCCTTCTTATAATCTTTCAATGCCAAGATGATATATGTTCTCTCTAATCCCATTTATGCCTTCATTTTGATTTCTAAAGCCTTATTGCTTTGGATTTGGCCACCATTGTTTGTGAGGTGAGAGGTACTTGATTCAACCCTTTGCAAGGACTGTGAGGTTTGACCTGGGCATTGGTTTGATTCTTGATTGCTCAATTCTAGTAAGAGCTTGAGGGACTTGGTTTAATTTGGATTGAGAGGTTAATTAACTTGGGAGATGATGTTAATCATATTTCCAAACCATGGTTGCAATCACCCTATTTATTGGAGATGAAACACCTCTTTGATTGGCACTTCCCTTAACTATAGAAGGTGACACTAGTTATCCTACGTGTTTAGAGTAATTGTTTTCCCAAAGCTTATTTCAAGAGTTTGCTTTAGCATAGTCTTATTCAATTTCCCCCTTTCAAAGTATGTTTACTTCCCAAGCTAGTGTAGTTAGGATTTAGACACTTTTTGTTACTTCCCAGGGATCGACCCCTTACTTACTATATACTTAGGTATAGTTACTAGTATCGGATATTAAATTGTATTTGAGAGTATCCAATTTGGTTTTAACTCAACGACCTTAGCCGGAGCCCTTCAAAATTGCGCCTTGCCGGGGCGAGGTGTTTAAGTCTTTACAAGTTAGCTTGGTTTTTGTTTGCTTTTTCTAAAAAAAAAACCAAAAAGTTTTTCCAACTTAACTTGAAGTTCATTTTGTTTCATTTGGAGCATTTTTCATTTCATGTAAAGTAGAGAGCCACTTGTTTTTTTTATCCTGACAAGCTTGTCGTGTGCCTATAAAAAAAACCTATTAAAACTAACTTGCAGCTAGTGGTAACAGGATCGTATCCACAAGGAAGCAACTACTACTAACTAATTGGATCAAAGCATCTAAACTAACAAAAGACAATTGAGATTGTGATTGTGACTGATTAAAACTAATGAAAGCGATTAGCAAGGAAGATTAAACTATATAATTAACGAATCTAGAGCTATGGTTCACTATAGCAGTGACTAACAGTAAATTGGCATCAACAATTCATAACATGGCATAATCAAAACAAGGTCAAAGTTCTCTCGAATCAATTGAACCATAGAACTACTCCTAACCGTATCTCTTAACCTAAGATAGTCTCGTTCTACCTATTGATGTTGATCTTGTTCTAAGTCTCAATCGCTAGATCTAGAGATTTGTGACTAATCAGATTAAGCAATTAAGTCGGGCCCTACGAAATTGATTAACATGAATAACAATCTAATAGGAAATTGATTAAAAGCCAAGTCATGAATTGAATCAAACCAATTATAAGTCAGTCATATTGCTATAGATCCCCAATCGCCCTAGAAAATAGACTACTCATTCATATTCAAATTAAACATGCTAATTGCGATTGGGGAAAACATAATCAAAAGCATAAATAAATTAAAAGCAATAGTAGAATGAATTAAAGGATGAATAAATTACCAAAAGAGCGATTGAAATTGATGAATGAACAAATTTTATTGAATCTCCAATGATGAAAGACAAAGCTAGGGTTCTTCACAACAATACGTAATTGAGTTCTCTGAATTTTTYAATTCTAAAAATAATAATCAAGATATCTTACAAATTAGGATTTCTCCCCTTAAATATCCCTTTCCAAACCAGAAAATAATAGCTAGCCCAAATTACAATCATGCCCCTCATTAATTCCTTTAATCGAGAATTAAAAAAACGAAGCCGCAGGCTGAACCGGTCGGTTCAGGGTGAACCGACGGTTGAAGCTCGATTTTAGTTCCTTCTCTTTTCCGCTTTGCTTCTAGCCACTTGCTACTCCGTTATGACTCCTTGATGCCTCAAATGGGTCCAAAATGTATCCAAGTCAGCGAACGCAACCTGAAACTCATTCAAACTCTATGACAACGATATTAGTAGCAAAGATGGCCGTTTAGGCCCATAACCATAGTAAATGACAAGGGAAAAWGCTATATAAACAACACACATCAAATCCCGAGATTGAAAGGACTTTGAGGAAGATTAGGAAGTCTAGAAAGACGGGTTCGAAAGCTAGTGAAGAGAGASATAGTGAAGAGGAATTTTAAGAGTTAAGTGAAAGTGAAAAGAGGTTGAGGACTTTGAGAACGAGGAGATAATGGCAAGACCAAGTAAGGATCTAGGGACCCCCGGCTCCTATGCGACAACTAAAGCGATTATGTTTCCTAATATAGAGGGAAACTTTGAGATTAGGCCGAACCTCATTCAACTCATAGAATTGAGGCCGTTTCATGGACTAAAAAGTGAGAACCCCCAAAAGCACTTTAAGACTTTGAGAAGTATGTTGATACTTGTAGGACGTGGGCCGCCGCCCTCGCGTTATAGCGGGCGCGCGGCTTGGTGCACAAATCGAGGTGCTTTGCGTGGCTTGACCACGGAATCCCGCACTTGAGTGCGTTGGGTAGTGTTGTCGAGTAGTGGGAGTCGCGCAACCCTGCGGTGTCCTAAAAGTTATTCACGGACGCCCGAACGTTGGCTGCCACAAACAATGGCCACGTCCAAATCAAGTATACCAGTCGTTCGTCAGGGGACATGAGATACGGATTGATCATACAACAATCCGCCCCATGTAGCGACTCTACATACGTCTACATTGTTAATTCTATAATCACGACTATTGGTGCACACAACTATTACATTTTTTACATCTTAAAGCGTACGAATCCAAAGATTATACTAAGTAGCTTACTATTATGTCAACGAAGACTTCACAATGACAAGGCGACTGCTTTAATTGTTAGTCACAATATTAACCAGGTGCTTATCGAAATGCCCGGTCAGTCCCATGATTATACCTGACTTTAGAGGTGTGAATACGCACTAGTATTCCCGGTCTTGTTTAAGCAATATATCAAGTATGATTAGGAATAATGTACAAACAAAAATGAAAAAATGGTTGTAATTATTATATGTGATGTCTTCTCACACTTGTCGGCTGGCAAATACGACAATTGTTAAAACTAAAAAACGTATGTCGCGTTGCGTTGAGATGCTAATTAAGAGCAAGAAAGAACGGTTAGTATGACAAATAGAGATAGATAAATAGATAAAGGTTAGGCGAAAACGGAATAGAAAAGGCATAAATATATGAATCCTAAGATATTTAAGATGCAGGACGATTCACAGGTCGGTTTCTACATTGTAGATAAATTACATTAGAAACTGATAAGTAATGGTTAATGCAATTAAAAAGAAGAGGTGGAAAGAGAATGTATGAGGAGTAAATCCTCAGAATTAAGACCTGTGTTTTCGCTTGTCAACCGAATCTAATAGAACGCATAGACTCGTGTTTATGTGTTATTGCTGAACAATTTTGTGAATGAGAGAGAAGAATCAAATACGTTATGTGATTGACTGAGTATGCTTAGATTCGTAAATGTTGAAGTCGTGTCGAAAATCGTGTCAGTTTGAAAATCGGTTGTAATAGTCGGAGGCAAGGCAGTTATTTATAAGGCACGGAAAAGGAAAACGAGCGTATAATACGGCTGGTGAGCTGCGTAAGGTATAACGCCTCAAAGGGAGCGTATATACGCACTCACCAGCCGTTATACGCTCACTACAGCCTCTGCCTATATACGCTCTCTAGGAGCTGTATATAGCATGTTCTTCGTATATAGTTTTTTCACAAAAAATCTTGAAATACTTTTAATTCGGAAATACATTCTTGCCATATGAGTTGTCCGGATGGTGTTCTAAGATACGGATTTATCTAGGACCCTCCTTTCGCAAGAAAGTATATTTCTAGGAGATCTAGACATCCGCTGTAATGTTTCTAATTATCATGTATTTTCTCTTCGTATTTCGCGGTATTTAAACATTGGCAAAATTCATAGAAATCATAGAAAAATCAGGAAGAAAGTAATTATAAAAATACTGGGGATTCAGACAGAAATGTGCGAACATGAGAAAAACAAAAAGCATGAGAATCGCCAGAAACTTTTGAAAACCTATTGCATTATCGAGAAAAACCGAAAGAAATATTTTTGCCTTGATATTTGAACCTTTGACTCATAATTTCGAGGTGAACTTCACATATTTCGAGCTTCATTACGGTTCAATTGCGTATTTCGAGTTCGAATTAATTGTGACATGTGTTGAGACTCATCAATGATTATCATTTGGGAGAACATTTTTAGTGTGTCTAGAAGCCCGCGATTTGACTGATCTGGGAAGAGGATGATAGTCTCGTAAACGAAAGTCAAAAGTATTGCGGATGTTCGGAGAACGCAGAGCCAACTCAAGAACGTTCTGCGACCCTGAGGTTTCCTTTTCGCCGTAGGGATGCAAAACAAAGTTAAGTTTTACCTGTTCACTGCCGCCGCGATGCGGATGTTATGCCCTTGGAATTTTTGGTGCGTGGAGAAAACTCCAAAACCCGAAAGAGGCGCGGAACTTCTTGACGGGAGAAGATTCCAAAACCCGAGAGATGCTGACGGAACTTCTGTAGCGGAGAGAATTTCCAAGACCCTGGAGATGTGCTGACGGAACTTCTGTAGCGGGAGAAGATTCGCAAGACCCGAAGTGTGCTTGACGGAACTTCTGTAGCGGGGAGAAGAATTCCAAGCACCGAAGTCATGTATTTGCTTGAGATTTCTGTAGCGGGAGAAACATAAGACTCGAAAGATACTGTGCTGGATTTCTGTAGCGGGAAGAAATCAGTAGACCCGAAAATCGGCTTGTGCTGGATCTTGTACGGCGGGAGAATCGTATAGACCGAAAAGTTTGTGCGGATTCTCTGTATAGCGGGAGAAATTCGTTAGACCGAAGTGTGCATATGGTGGGACTTCTGCGCCGGGAGAAGATTCAAAACCCGAAGGTGTAAGAGCTGTTGTGTGAAGAAGCCCCTCACTTTGACTATAGTCTTGAAGAGACGCAAATCCGTGTAAGACGAAAGTCAAGTATTTGATTCGGGACGGAGAGAACTCAAGACGTCTGCGACCCTGCGAGTATCACCCTTTTTCCCCGCGTCCTGCTCAAAACAAAGGTTAGTTATTACATGTTTACACAAAGGGTCAAGTGCGCCCCATGCGTGTTTAATGCCCTTGGAGCGCGGATCCCCCCTCGGCTGCTTTCTCCCTACGGCTGACCTATGGGCCTTTTCAGAGAAAATGAGGTGATGAATACTCGGAAGCGCTGTTCTCTCAGGTATCTATTCCTACGGCTGACCTTGCTTTTCGGAAAAGAAAATGATGTAGATGCTGTCCTACGGTGACCTGGCTTTTCGGGAAGAAGGTATGTAAGTTCCGTTGGAATGCGCTCGTTCCTTCGAAAGTTCCCCTACAAGGAGCTGACCTTAGCTGTTCTTCGGGGAGAGTTGTGAATGTATGTGCCTTTCCTACGGCTGACCTTCGTTTTCGGGGAGAACGTAATGTAAGGTTCCGTCGGAAGCGCCTCGTTCTTCGGGAAATTTCCCCTAACGGCTGACCCTTGGCTTTATTCGGGGAAAAAGTTGCATTGTAGCAACAATCGCGTAAGCGATGCAATGCCGTATAAGCGTGTGATGTGTGAGTATGAATATCTTTGGAGAGCGCCTCGTTACCTACAGGAAACCTTCCCTACGGCGTGACCTTGGCTTTTCGGGAAAATGTTTGGTGGAGCAACAATCGCGTTATAGCGATGAATGCCGTTATAGGCCTGTGATATAATTCCTTCGAAGCGCCTCGTTCCTCAGGAAAACCTTCCCTCATGGATGACCTTGGCTTTTCGGGAAGAAGTGTGTGCGTGGAGCACAATGCGACCCCAAATGTATAGCGATGAATGACCGATAGGCTGTGATTTGAATTCCTTCGGAAGGCTCGTTTCTCAGGAAACCTTCCCTACGCTGACCTTGCTTTTCGGGAAGAATGTTCGGTAGTGCAACAATGTTATAGCGATGAATGCCGTATAGGCAGTGTGAAGGCAAACTGTTGTAAGATGGGCCGTAGGCCAATCCTGTTGAGGTGGTCAATGATAAGATGGTGCAATGTGCAAAGGGTAGTGGTGTTGTTGGCAGGGATGGAGTATGATGCGAGAGTGGGTATGGTGTTGGTAAATTCAAGCGAAAGTGAGCTGTATGAACGTGGTTGTGCAGTGGCTATATGTGTAATGCAAGTCTAGTTGCGTAGAATCTAATGGCATGGAAATGACCAGAGGAAATTGGACTAATGGTGAAGCATGCTTTGGATTGTGGATGGAGTCGGTCTTCAAGCCACCTTGCGAGCAAAGGCGAGTGCTTATGATTGCAAGGTGGCCCTCAACGCCTGGGGGTTTGGGTGTGGTGGGAATGGTTGACTTTGGTGGTGTTGATGGGTGGTGTAGTGGGTGAGCCCCAGCTTAGATCGAGTGATAGGCAATGGTGTGAGGAGGTAAGGTAGGCGTAGTGAATTTGTGGAGTCAGTTGTTGTCTTTAGTGTTTGGGTGGTAAGTAAGGAATAGGGTTGTGGATTTTTGATTGTCCCAAATCACGTACGTAATGAGCTGAAATGCTGCATGAGGAGAGAAACATGAGAAATGCCTGCAGATGCGATGCTATGAGCGGAATTGCCTGATGACTGCTACAGAGAGATAGCCTGAAGGATAGTTAGAGAGTCCCTTAAGGTGTATGAAAGACTAGGCAAAGGTCAAGAAAAGACCAAGCTAAAATTATGTTGACTAAGGGTAGTGAATGTGGAAATAATGTGGTTGGCTAGATGATGGTTGGTTCAAGCTCGAGTCTATGTCGGGTGCATACACTAGGAACTGTGTGTCTGACTGGGAACAAACTATATGATGGACACTCAGAAGTTATTGAATTATTCGTGGTCGGACCATCGAGGAGAGGCTTCCTACGTAATCTTTAACGGAATCAGACCGGTGGCGGTAGGTTCTCGTGTGGTATTTGGACGATGCGTTCGTGTGAGAGGGCTTGTGGGTGGGTTGTAATGTAAGGGGCTGGTTTGAAGGTTGAAAAAGGCTCGATGATACAGAAAGTGACCCACGGTCGCAGTGTGCCTTTTAACTCTTGCTTTGTGAATTGGGCTATGAACTTTGATTTGGATTTTGACCATGATTTGTATTTGTGATGACTGGGCATTGACTTTGGAATTTTTGCTTGGCTTTTTGCCCATTTTATTCTTTTTTTCTTTGCACATGGCTTTTCCTACGCACGTTTGGTCAAAGGTCTAGGTCGATGTGGGTGATGAAAGAATGATAGGCTGAATGATTAGTGTTTATGGCTCAAAGGGTTGCAGGGATTTTGATTTGATGTAGTGAAGGGAATGAGGGAAGAGGTTATTTGTGGAGCTATGAAAGAAAGGCCCTCTTGGCAATTCTCATTGAATTGTGAGGTGTCGATCACTTAATTTCGATCCATTAAAGGTAGGAAGCACAAACTATATGGAGGCTAAAGAGGATGAAGAAAAAGGAAAACTTTTATTAAAACATCAAAAAATTTTACATAGAGCTATTGAGAAGAATTGATCCTAAACCTAATGACAAGACCCGAAATGGAAAAAGAAATGATACATAGTCTAAGGAAAGGACTCCCGACCGATCCAAAAAGCTTAAACTCCAACTGACTCATTTGAATTGAAGAAGATCAATCTCTACGTCCACTCCAATGTCGTAACCTTTGCGGAATGGTAAGGGCCTCGTACTGACATGATTTTGTATTCCGGCTGGAGGTTAGAAATGAAGGTCTTGACCATCTCTTTCTTCAATTGAGGCGGAGACTGCCCTTGAGTGGCACAAACTCCTCTCCACTATCAGATAGGTATGTGAACCACCACGTTCTCTCCTTGTTTAAAGATTCAACTCTCGAAGGATGTTTGGGTCTGAATGTTACCCTTTATCTGCCATGAACGCGTGGATGATGTCTTCCCAAGTTAGCTATTTCTTGCTCAGGAAGTGAAAAGAACCACTTCTGACATATCGTTCCAAGGTAAAGTGGAAAGACCATTGGGAAACAAGCAGAGTCAATCCCTTAGGTCCTGTGGTCTTAAATCCCTTTAATCGAATCCGGAGGCGTCATCAGCGGCGAACTTGGGTATGTCTTCGGCTGAGAAATCCTTTGCAGTTTGTTGCAAGGTTCGGGTCAAGAGGGAGGTTGGTACTTGTAGAAAGGTTGGGTCATGGCCTTTTGGATTCCTTTCAAACAGCTTGTCCAAGGAATGTGCCGAGGTCAACTCCTTGATCTTAGTTCAAGCTTTTGAACTTAGCTTGGCAAGCTTTTGAGCTTTTCTTGTTGCGAGGCCATGTGGTGTTTAAGGTGATGGTTGAAGGTTTGAAGAAGGTTAGTTTGGATGGCTGGGCTCAAACTCTTTGGTTCGGAGCAAGGGCTTGGAGGCGGCTTCACCCTGTTTCAAAAAGAAGAAACCCTTAGTGAACTTCCTGTCATTATTGAATAACATGAATGCAGGATGCAAATGATTCCTAATCCCATGTCATCTTTCCTATGAATGAATGTATGAAGCAAGGTGTCCCTTTCTTTTTTGATTTATTGCTTTTTTTTTTTATTTTTTTTGTTTTTAAATTTTTGCTCTTTTTTTGTTTTTTTTTGAAAGCACCAAATGACGTGAGAATTATAATGCACCATGTCCTAAGTGGTTTAGGCACGCCTAGAGGTCGAGCCTGTGTTGCTGAAGGTTAAGGTCAAACCTAATGTGAGTCTAAGTCAACGTCTAAGGTCAAAAGTCTTGCCTACCTAGTGCGTCAAGGGTCAAGACCTAAGGCAGAGTCTATGTAGGATCTAATGGTGAAGGGTCAAGACCTCAGGGTCAGTCTGTGTTGGACTAAGTCGAAAGTTTGAAAGGACAGACTAAGTAGAGGTCAACTAAATCACTTTGGTATGAAATGCATGATGTGAACCTAAAAGTAGGCCATGGACTATATGAAAAGTGTTAGTGTTAAAGGTCGTAGAACTGTACGAATGGCTAGACCCATACTGCACATAGATACAAGACACATGATGACAAGTCAAACTATGCGTCGGTCTAGGTTAAGTCAAGAGAGTGCTACCACGCCTAAAAGTAGAGCTTGGTCCAGTTTTCACCACTTGCAATTAGCGATCTGTATGGCCCAAGATACCCCTTATGCACACGCATCAGTTAACAGCGTGCAAACACGCATGAGGCGGATGGACTTGCCTTAGCCATGCGATCATGTTAACCACATTGCAGCCAAGGTAGTCTCCCCCCTTATGGTAGTCTCGAGCATAGAACATGCCCATAGTGAGACAAGAAGCCTAAACGGCGCGACCTTATTCGAAAGGTCACATTTGCAAAATGCAAAATCCAATAAACGTAGATGAATGAATTACGAACTTTTCAAGTCTGTCACTTCACCTAACGGTGATTATCCCCAGTGAAGTCGCCAAATTGTAGGACGTGGGCCCGCCCTCGCGTTCTATCGGGCGCGCCGGCTTGGTGCTACATCGAGGTGTCTTTGCGTGGCTTGAGCCACGGAAACCCGCACGTGAGTGCGTTGGGGTATGTGTCGTAGTAAGGGAGTCGCCACCGTGCCTAAGAAAGGTTAGTTCACGGACGCTGCGAAAGTTGGTGCCAAAACAATGTTCCCCACGTCCAATCAAGAACCAGTCGTCTGAGGTTCGGACGATGGTACAGATTGAATCAGTAACCCAATCGCCCCGCATGTAGCGGCCTCTACCGTCTCATTGTAATTCCATTAAACCGATTTATTGGATGCTCACGAACTACATTTTTAGCACCTTAGAAGCAGTTACTATCCCTAAAGATACTAAAGTCAGTTACTATTATGTACAAACGACGACTTCTACATATGGACAAGGCGATCGGCGTTTATTGTTAGTCAATATTAACAAGGTGCTTAGAACCGTCTTCCTATGATTATCGGACTTTAAGTGATACGCTAATTTCCGCTTGTTTAAGCATATTACAAAGGTATGATAAAATGTACAAAACCAAAACATGAAAAACAATGGTTAGTAATTATTATATGTATCTTCTCACCTTGTCCCTGCAAATACAAAATTGTTTTAAAAACCTAAAAAGCATGTCCTTTGCTTGAATTGCTAATTTAAGACAAGGAAAAAACGTTATCAGTATTGACAAGATAGAGATTAATAATATAAAAGGTGAGCGAAACGAATATTAAAAAACATAAATAAAATCCTACATATTACATTGAGACGATTCAAAGCGGTTTCTACATTGTATAATTACATTAGAACTCATAATAATGGTTAATCAACGTTAAAAGAAAGTGAACAAGAGAAATTATAGATGAGTAATCTCAGAAATTAAACCTTGTTTTTCCGCCTTGTCAAACGAATTCAAAAGAACGCAAAAGACTCGTGATTTATGTGTATTTTGTGAAAAGAATTTTGTGAATGAGAGAGAGAATGCAAATACGTATGTAATGACTGAGTATGCTTAGATCGTAAAGTTGGAAGTCGTGTGAAAAATCGTGTCAGTTGAAAATCGTGTGTTTTCAAAGTCGGAGGCGAAGGCACGTATTATAGGCACGGAGGAAGGAAAACGAGCGTATATCGCTGGTGAGTGCGTATATACGCTCAAAAAAAGCGTATCTACAGCTCACAAAGCAGCGTAGTATACGCTCCTCAGCCTCCGTGCGTATATACGCTCCTAGGAGCGTATAATACGCAGCTCTGCGGCGTATATATTGTTTTCTCCAAAAAAATTCTGAATATTTTAATTCGGAATAATCTTTGCCATTATTTTTCGATTTTCTAGATTACGATACTTCTAGACGGCCTACCCTTTCGCAAGAAAGTATATTTCTAGAGATTCGTAGAACATTCCGTGTCATTTTCTAATATTCATTGATTTTTGCTATTCTAGCGTATTTAAAACATTGGGCCAAAATTCATAGAAAATCATAGAAAATCAGGAAAAATAACTTTAAAATTACCTGGGGATCAGAAAAAATGTACGAACATGGTCATGAAAAAACAAAAAGCTATGATACATCCGCCAGCGTAACTTGTTTGAAACCTTTGAATTATCGAGGAAACCGAAAGAAAAATATTTTTGCCTTTGTATTTGGACCTTTGACTGTCATAATTTCGAAGAGGTGACTTCACATATTTGAGCTCATTACGAGTTCAATTGCGTATTTTTCGAAGTTTACAAATTAATGCGCATTGCTAACTTCATACATGATTACGTCATTTTGGGGAGAGCATTTTAGTGTGTCTACAATACTATTAAGGTTAATGATGAGTCAAGAAATATTTTAGGCTCAAACTTTTTGAGATTCTCACGTTTCTGGGAAGGACTTATATTGCTAGAGAAAAGAGGTCCAAACCCTAACTCGACTTGGACTACTTGGAAAGGAGACCACTAAGGCATGTCCCTAACACAGTTACCCTTCATAGAAAGACGACGAAAATTCGAGCTACAGTTGCAAGGTTTAACCAAAGGATTGATGAGACGCTCTCTCGGTGGCCTTGGGAGAGATTTAAGGAATATCAAAGGGAGGTGTCCACAGCACGGTATTCCAAATGGGTTGCGTCTATCAACACCTTTTATATGCGGGGGCTTAATCAACACAAAGCACAGAAACTAGTCTTGGATGCCAGACGCGCGTGGTCCGGAGTCATGAACAAAAGTGAGGAGAGAGATAGAGGCATCATTGAAGAGTGTGAGTAACTATTCAAACCAATGGCACAAAGCGAAAAAGAGCTCCCTCAAGTGCAAGCTAAAGCACCATCCACTTTAGGTGAAGGGCGAGGTAGTTCGAAAAAAACTACTAGAAGCATCAGCGGCTATAGTGGAGAAGTCCATTGAGAAGGGGGAATCCCTTCTCTCAAGTGCTCCCACCCACCCTATTGAAGGGCAAGGTAATCCAAGCCCGTAAGCTTATTAATTTTATGCCTCAAATATCATGTTTTTAATAATTGTGTGCTATGATTCATCTCTCTTGCTTATTGTCATGTTCAAAATGTTTCTTTAATTGATATTGCTTTGTTGATGCAGTTGTGCGCTCATGAATAATGACTTGAAACAAGCGTCACTTTGTATGGTACAATGGGAAGACCTCGGATGAGAGTGTTAATCCCTACACCCAAATGCTCATGGCCCATGAGAGCCCCTACAACCAAACCAAGCCAAGGTGAAAAACTGGCTTTGTTACTGTAGACACCTAATAAGTGTCTCCCCAAAAGATAATCAGTGATGAAACATACCGCGTCTCGCGATTGTTTCGACTTAGAAAGATGCTTTGAACTCACGAAAGTTGAAAAATACGTGGGGTGCTATTACTTCGGATCTATGAGCAAAGGATAAATAAAAGGGGCAAAAAATACAATTTTCTTTTATTTATTTAATTATGTCGATTTTCTAGGTTTTCTTTCTATTTTTAGGATATTTTTTTAAAATAATTTAATATTGGTGATCTCCCTAATTTACACTTTTCACACCCTCTTCACATTTTCTGAGCTCACCAGTATTTTTTAGATTATTTTTCACTTTTCTACATTTGTGCTATGATTTTATAAGTTTTTATACGCCAGAAAAATACCAAAAAAAACAAAAAATACACAAGAAAAATCACTCCGAAATACGTGGAACCTTCATAGAACACTCTGAGAACTCCTTTCTTGGAGAGCAAGGGTGTCTAGGTGCGGTCGAATCAAGGCAAATCACGAAATAAAATCGGAGGAAACAAAATATTTTCGATTATTGGAAAAACTATACGCAGAGGCCTGCGTATATACGCAGCCCGCCCCTCTGCGAATATATACGCAGCACCTGGTATATACAGACCTGCGTATATACGCAGCCTTCCGGGAACGGTATATACGCAGCTCTCCGCGTTATACGCAGGTTTTCTCCCTCGTTATTTCCCTCGCTTGCCGTATTAAATACGTGCCTGGCCTTGCTCATCCGGACACACGCTCTATTCTCTCTCTCTCTCCGTCCCATAACTTGCCGTATTTCTCCTCTCTCACTCTCTCAAAACACTTCGTATAATTCAGGTTCTGAGTTCTAAGCATACATCTCTCTCCTTTTTTT